>JAYMTK010000665.1:0-20210 GCA_036897405.1 Pelargonium myrrhifolium
ATATTGGTGGGTTTGAAGACCATTGTGGGTAGCACACTCTCTTGCATCTGTAGGGAAGCTAATGGTATGACTCATGCTTTGGCTCGGGGTCGAGATGGAAGAGGTAGTATGGGGGAATGGAATTGTACTGTTGTCCCGAGTTGTATTTCTGAGGATATTGGCATTTAAGCCGTAATGAAATTCTCGTTTTAATTATATAAAAAAATGACACTTGTTTTAAAACGCGGAGGAGAATACAAAGATGTGGGATAAAACTGATTAGTTGAGATAGATGCAATAGAGTAGAATAGAAGAGTAGGAGTAGGAGGTAGGCAAGGAAGGGCTAAAGTTGCATTAAAAAATGTGGGAATTAATTGACAAATTGATTCCATTCCACCAACCATGGCTCGCATTGGAATCGAATCCAACTATGAACACCACAGCACAGTGAGTGAGAGAGAGAGAGAGTCACACCATTTTTATATTTAAATCCTTTGCTTTGCTTTGCTCTGCTCATCTTCTTGTTGCCATTCGCTAAGATCTGTGAAGCCTCCATTTTTGCTTCTCCTCCTCCTTTTTCCCGTCCCGGACGGATTCAACCACTGTCTCTTTCCCGTCCCGGACGGATTCAACCACTGTCTCTCAATGGCTGATTCTCGCAATTGGATACTGTCCGTCACTGCTCAAACGCCCACCAATATTGCGGTGATCAAGTACTGGGGAAAGAGGGACGAAACCCTAATCCTTCCCGTCAATGATAGCATCAGCGTCACGCTTGATCCAGCTCACCTCTGCACCACCACCACCGTTGCTGTCAGCCCCGCCTTCCTCCAAGACCGCATGTGGCTCAATGACAAGGTAATCTCTTCCTTTTCATTAGATTTCTCTAAATTCATTCAATTTTTGTTTTAATCCAACCTTTTCTGGGTGTTTCTGTTTGCTACATTTGCTATAAATAAGTCATACTAAAGATTCTATATTTGGCTGCACCATCAGTCAACTAATTTGATAAAGCTTTCACTCTGATATGCAAGATTGCCAAGCTGAAAAGAATTGAGAAAGATTTATATGTTTATGGAGATCACAGTTTTGTGATTCTTTTTAATCCAATATAGAATAAAATGAAGAGATTATGGGCTACTAGGACTGGTTCTTACTTTTCTGGTTATTAAGTTTTTGGTCTGTTTAACTGAAAACAATCTTTTTAGTCTTCAGACACTTGAATGAAGTGGTTGACATTATAGTGCTTCCATATTCTCTCTGTTTTCCTTCCCTAGGAAATGAATGGACATTATGGGGACATGATTTTTGGGTCCGGATTATAAAGGACATGCACAAATTATTACATGTACCCAGATCACGGTTCATGGTAAGAAGGGATATGAGTTTAAACTGAGAGTAAAGTTTCAGTCAGATTTGATGCTGCTGTGATTGGTTGGTTTTATTAGAAGAAAGAACTGATTAAAATCTTTTTTTTTTTGTCTTGGGAATACTGATATTCCCATCTATTGAAATGTATTGGTTGCTCTTTTTAATAGTTACGATGGTTTTAGTTATGTTGTTTATCTGTGGCGCTTTTGGTTTTTGCTGGTTAGTATAGGAGATTTCTCTTTCCGGAGGGAGGTTCCAGAGTTGCTTAAGAGAAATTCGTAAACGGGCCTGTGATGTTGAGGATTCAGCGAAGGGTATCAAGATTGCAAAGAAGGATTGGGAGAAATTGCATGTACATATTGCTTCATATAATAACTTCCCCACAGCGGCTGGACTGGCTTCCTCAGCTGCTGGTTTTGCTTGTCTTGGTAATAAGCCTTTACTACACCTTTTTTTTTTTTTTTTTTCTTCTTCTTCTAGTCTCAGCATTCCTGTTATGTTATGGTTACATGGCTCATCACTGTCTAGTTCATTTCAAGCAGGCCTGCTACTTATAAAATGGGGATATAGCTTATTACTATTTATTTTAGTTATCTAATGTCTTTTACTGGGTAAATCACATCACTGAGATAAATTTTGTTTTCCAAAAATATTAGGCATAGTTTTGAACCCTATTTTGGACATTTAGTAGACATTATAGTGTGCATATGCTGTTAAGATGTAAATAAAGCTGACTGTTGTATTCACTTGATTTCATTGTATTTTGCTCACTGTGTTTTTATCTACAGTTTTTGCACTCGGAAAACTAATGAATGTGAAAGAAGATCAGAGCAAGCTTTCTGCTATCGCAAGGTATGCATTTATTTGCTTGATATGGATGATCAGGACATTTGTCCTTGAATCTTGCTCCAAGATCCTACTATCTGTATGTAGCTGTAATTTTAAGAAGTGACATACTTTATCTAAAATGCTTCTTCTCACTATCTTAAATTTTGTTTTAGAAATTTATTCATGCCAAAATTTGTCACAGAAGTTATCAAGTTATATTCAACAATATCGACAGAGCAAGTGTAATAGGAGTTATATGTTTAAAATTTTGTTTATTCATACAGGCAAGGTTCAGGGAGTGCTTGTCGTAGTTTGTATGGAGGATTTGTCAAGTGGATCATGGGGAAAGTAGGTTTAATTACAAATTTCCTGAGCCCTCTGTAAGCAAACATCAAATATCATTTTTGACTTTCATATCTTGGTATGTGCAGGAAGAGGATGGCAGCGATAGCTTAGCAGTTCAACTTGCAGATGAAAAGCACTGGGATGATCTTGTTATCATTATTGCTGTGGTATGTTATCCTTATTGGGTTTCTGAGTTAATTTTTCTCCACAACTCTAATATGTCATTGTATACACAACACAAGTTCTGTGTACATCGCAAATTATTTGATGCAGAATAAAATAGAGCAAACATGTGGCTTATATGATTTTTTTTTTTTTTTGGAATACCCGTCTTTATTTAGATTTTGATGAGAGTGTGTGATTACTGCTATTTCGTATCCTGCTGGATTATCAGTTTTACTTGCCTCTTTGATAACTATCTAATGCTATGGGAGTTCTTTCACGTTCCATCTTTTTACAATACCAGTTATTATTTTGTTCATTCCAGGTAAGTTCACGACAAAAGGAAACAAGTAGCACCTCAGGAATGCGTGAGAGTGTTGAGACCAGTTTGCTTTTACAACATAGAGCAAAGGTGCTTTTCTAGTTACTCTTAAACCATAGCTTTTGAAAGATTCTTTCTTAATAAGTATTAATTAGAGAAACTCTGTGCTCTCTCGTTTTTAAGTGAGCATTGTGAGTTTTCCGTGGCCATGTCCTCAACTTCCCCCTTTTTTTAACCTTTTGAGCTTCACTTTTTCTTTTTTAACCATTTGTTTTTTGTTATCTGATAGGAAGTTGTGCCCCAGCGCATACTAAAAATGGAAGAAGCGATAAAAAATCGTGATTTTGCATCTTTTGCTCAATTGACCTGCTGTGACAGTAACCAGTTTCATGCTGTCTGCCTGGATACTTGTCCACCAATATTCTACATGAATGATACATCCCATAGGCAAGTTCTGGCTTTGTTTTCTAATTATTATTAGTCATTTATGGTTTGGCCAAATTGAGCATCAATTATGTTCCCAAACAGTTAATATCTTCAGTTTTATATTAACAGTGCTTTATCTTTTATTTTTCTTTCAGGATAATTAGCTATGTTGAAAAGTGGAATCGTTCTGAGGAAACTCCTCAGGTTTGTATTCTTTGTAATCTTAAATGGAAATATGTTCTGATTTTTGGCGTTAATAGGTATTGACTAGATGATATGTTATGAAACATTCTCCTGATACTGATATCCTGATCACCGTTATTTTTTTCGAGCCCAAATTTCACAGTTTCAAAATCCCTAAACCCCAAAAATTACAATATTGTTGGTTGGAGTTAAAAAATGTTTAACTTTGCCTATGAACTACTTATGATATTCTGTATACCTTTGTAAATGTCATCGATTTCCAAACCCATAATAAGTTAAAAAGTTTCTTTACCCAGGTGAAAATGAGATCTGAAAAGTTGAGTCATGTAGTCTGAAGTTCCATTTTACCATTATAAATAGAACAACTGTGGAACTATCTTGTCATTGTAGCTCTCAATTAGTGACCAAAGGAGTACCTAATTATCTGTGCATACTTTTGTTCAAAGGAAGCATGTTCTCCTTGAATGAATACTATCCCCTTAGTAGTGCTGGTGTATGTAACTGAGTTTACTATAACTTTTATTCTGTAAATAAAATAATTTCGAGTATCCGCGAGTCATGTTCTTTGTTCAGTCACACACTGTTATGTTATGAAATGGAGTGGAATGGAATACCTCCCATAGCCTCATTCGGATTATAGTTCTTTTCTTGTTTATAATTTGGATATTGGAAATGGAAGTAATAGGTGACTGATGTTGTGAAATGTGACTTGAAAGGTGGCCTACACTTTTGATGCTGGGCCAAATGCAGTTCTAATTGCACGCAATAGGAATGCTGCTACCCAATTACTTCAAAGGCTGCTTTTCCATTTCCCTCCAAACCCAGATACTGATTTGAACAGGTAGGTATTAATTATGGAAAAGATAATATATGTTGTTGATATTCGGTTGGAGTGCTTATTTTGTGTGTTCCCTCCAGTTATGTTATTGGTGATAAATCTGTGCTTCGAGATGCTGGGATCAATGGAATAAAGGATGTAGAAGCATTGTCAGCCCCGCTAGAGGTTAAGAATGGCGTTCCAGCCCAGAAATACACAGGTAAAGTCAGTTATTTTATCTGCACTCGACCTGGTAGAGGTCCAGTTTTGCTCTCTGATGAGACTCAGGCTCTTCTCAACCCTTAGACTGGGATGCCTAAGTAGTAAGTTACAAGTCAACCCAAGTTTCTTCTTCTGAGCACTCACAAATGAATCTGCTAAACTATCCTTCTGGCTTTTAGAGGCGTCTGCGGCGGTGCCCTAAGCCAAGATGATGATCCTCCTCCTCCTCCTTTCGGTGAAACTGCCTCAAACTAGAATGCCTATGTTGTTTATGCTTGTCCTCGTCCTTGTGGACGCGATGAAGATAATAATGATAGCTTGCTGCATCCTTTTCTGAATGCTTCTTCTGCTTCTGCTTCTGCTTCTGCTTGTGACCGCCATTATAGATGCTGCGTCTTGTTCGCTTATCATGAGTCCTCCTGTGCTTGTGGTGCCTTGTTTCTTTCTCACGATGATGATGATGATGATACGCATAGGAATGGTCTACAATTATTCTGTGCCTCCTCCTCCTCCTAATGTCTGAATCACCACAACAGTGATCTTCCCACCAGTTATAGAGAGGATCAAACACTCCTTTTTGATGTAAAAGCCATAGTAGCACAATACCTGCAATAATTCATTCCTTCACAGTTATGTATTGTAAACAACAACAACAACAACAACAAAGGATATGCTCCTTTACCTGTTGGAAAAATTGCCAGAAAAAGACCAAACAACACAACCCAGCTCATGCATATGTACTGTATGTGGCAGCTAAAATCAAAGAAACCCAAGCATTTCCTTCTGTTCATCCAACATCATCAAATAAATAAATATATTAGTAATGCATGTATGTATATCAAGTTAAAACACAACTTTCTTTACATGGAATAATGCAGCATCCTACCTGCAAGTTCTTCCAGTGATGAAATCACTTAAACCTACCCATAGTTTCTCCCAAATGCTCTCAATTGACTCAAACATACCATTTATACTACCCTTTGGTGGTTCAAATGGAGTAATCTGTGATAAATAATAATAAGCCATTTCAGTATATATCATTGAATCATAACTCTACAGCAGCCTGAGAGAACATAAACACAAATTTCACTATTACAACTCAGCAAACGTGGAACAACTCTTTTGACATTTTCCAACATCGACAGGGAATATAATTATTCACATCACAGTCCAATTTGCGATCCGAGATACATCCAGTAAAATCTTCTCCCAACATTTCTGTCAATTCCAAACAACTTTATGTGTAACAATGTTGTACCCCTTGTTCCTATGTGCATAGAAAAGAGAAGCACATTCATCCACAAGTTTTTTGCCAACCATTACTCAGTTGCAATTTTATACTATATGCTAGTGATGATAAGCAAATACTAGTCACGCCTTTAAATCATAAAAGTGCTGCTATTTTTAGATTAGACCATGTGTTATTACGAAAGCAGAACTTTCTCCGTAACTATACAACACACTTCAATTTTTTCATCCTTCCCGTGTCCTCACTTTTATCAGTGTATCTTACAAATTTGTTTGCATATTGAATAGTATTGGATAAGAAACTTTTATACTGCAACTGAACCTGTGAGCCATTGTCGAGTGCTGTAGCTGTAGTAGTGAACTGACATTCAGCTCTATCAACTTCACTAAAACTAGAGTCCTTTAGAATAGCTGCATTCATGCACACGCTTTTGATTGATGTCAGTTCCATAAGAAGATGGTTAAATTTGGCTCATAATTTCAACACAAATCTTACCTAAACATGTATATTTTGATGCTTGATCAGTTGTAGGATATAGTTTAAATGGCCGAGTCGTAACTTCTTTTGGCTTCATAATGAAGAATTGTTCCTATCACCATCCAACCGTTAAAGAAGGGCACGTTTAGAGCTAAAAAAGAAAGATAAAGGAATATTGAAGAGTATACCTCCATGAGGCTGACACCTCTCAAGCAGTCAAACTGCAACAATAAAAGGTATTCATCATTGCTGAAAACAAACAGAATTCTATCGTATGACGAAAATGTTTCACTCTATTTTCCCAGAAACCAAATCCTTCTTTTCTTTGCTTCAAACATAATTCTATCAAGTAAGCCTAAAAAATGCTACTGGGGCCGGGTTCTGTCTCCCTTTGTATACATATGAAAAATTGCTAGCCTTAGAAAATATAATAGTGATTCTCTCCTGTAAGGGGTTGACACCTCCAGCACACCATGCCCTTTCCTCCCTCAAGATACAACACTAAAATGGAATTACAAAATATGCGAATATGCTAGTATTAAGGATTCATGATAACTTCGTGCTGCAATGATTTCAATCTAGAACCATGAATCACTATGAGAAATTTTAGTCAAGTATTTCAAAGATAGCGTTACATCTCAGTGCAATGCAATAAACCTAGAGCCATTTGAAGATTTCAGGCAGTTCAAAAAGAAATTGTTAAATATTCCAAACTTGAAAATTTTGAAGTGACTAAATATTGCAGAAAATGATTGGGAAGAAATACCGTTAAGCTATATGAAGCTTCCACTTCACCTGTATTCTTAGTAGTGATTGTAGCAACTCCAAACTGCGTAAGGGCTTCAAACGTTGGGACAGTGATACTTAAAATTTTACCAGGACTCCTATAAAAATAGTGAAGTATGCACATAAATGTGAGAACAAATGAAATACATTGCTGAAAAACAAGATTCTGCTAAGATGAAAAACAGCAACAAAAATGCTCCAAACAAAGCATTACATGTCCATATATTACGCCTTCAGATAGTAACATAGTAAAATTAGGTTGGTCGGGAACGGGAAAGGTACAAACTAAAAAAAGGAAAAAACAGGGAAAGAGAATTTTACCTTTGATATACATATTCAATGTCATCAGCACTTAGTTCTATCATAAGGTTTGTATTGAGAACTTCAGTAACTCCTATGGAAAAAGAATGAGTCCCTGCATTCTGCAATCATTTCAAATAATCAAAAATTCAAAATATACAAGTCCTTGAGAAAATGAAATAAATGATTGAAGAAACATAACTGGATGCTGGTTTATCCTCTCAAACCTTCCTTGCACACCATATAATGGTAATTGATTCCTCTTAATTCGGTTTTGGTCAGCCTGCCAGGATTAGAAATACTTCTCAATCCAAAATAACTACAGGTGAAATACAAACTGATCTAATCAAATGTGGCAAGTAATTTAAAATGTAATGAGTATGAATTCATGATTTGCAACTAAAAGAAGGACAATTTTGATTTGCATCTAAAAGAAAGACAATTTTGCAACATGGCAATATTGACAATTTTTTGTTCTTCTACTAGTTATAATATATAACAAAAGCTAACAGAGACATATCTAATATCATATAAGAAGTGAATAAGCCAAAAACCATAATGAACATAAGTAAAACACATTAAGTACAACTTATTATTCCATATACTAACATCCCAGTAATTCCACAACTGATTATGCAAGCAACTCCAATATGGAGAGGCACAAAAGTTAGGTTGCCCATTGAAAGCCTCATAGCTGACACCAATTTTGTTACATTCAAGGCCATCTAAGGTAAATCTCACTCTCTCAAGCAGCATCCACATAGAATAATTACTCCCCAAGTTCTGCGGTTGACCAGGGTCACCCTTCAACAAGAGAAGAAGAAGAAGACCCTCAGAAATATAATAATTAACTAAACTAAAATTCAAACTGTTTGAAAGTAAACTCAATCTTTGGATTGCAGTCAGTTTTTGCCTTTTTGGATAAGTCACATCATCCGAGACATTCAGATGTATGTATTAAACACATATCCAAAATCCTCAATTTACTATCTGAGAAAATGCACAGACGGATCATGTAATGGCCTGTTAATCAGGTTCTTAGCTGTTAAGTAAGTGAACCAAGCATACCTGGCTTGGGATTACGAGATAGAAGTCCTCAAATGATGGAATATTTGTGTATCCAGCAAAATCCCCAATCAGATTAACCCTTAAAAAGTTATCATTCGATAAAACTGTTCTTTTCTCAGGACCAACAGTAACTTCCTGTGAGTAAAAAGTTTCCAACAAACTCATTAGACAACTAATATGAAATCATGGATAAAGCACCAAAATGGTCCTTGTACAATCAAGAATGAAACAAAATTATTCATTGTGCTTTCATATGAACTAATTTAGTCTACAATCATTTCTTATAATTAAAAGCGGAGAGTAAATTTATAATCATAGAAAATAATTATAGATATTAAAAAGACATTGAGAAAGTTATACCGAAACTTTGGATCCTATCTTCACTTCGATATGGACATTGAATCCCAGAGAGCGCTGCCGAATACCAAAAACATGGAACCTAAGTGGATAAAAATATATGATTTATTCAATGGTAACTAAAGGACTGAAATGTCAACAAGAAGGCAATAAGGAGGTTGTTAGAATAAAATATTTGATTGATGTACATTATGGATTGATAGAATCATTACGATCTTAATTGATTCTCCTTGTACTATAATTCGGATATTTACCCATTGTGAATAAATGAATTATTCTCTCTCAAATTCACATGGTATCAGAGTTGGTTTTGATCTAGGTTTGGGCCCGTTTATCAAGGCTGCCAACCTCACCGGGACACCTCCAAGCCTCCTCGTTTCACCGGGTTACCTCCAAAACTATCGGCCCACCAGTTTACATTTAAAGCTCCCGACCTTATCAGGACACATCCAAAGCTCCCCTTCTAGGAAGTTGACTGAAGCAGTCGGTGGTCCTAAGGGCTCCACTCCTGCCTGTAATGCTTGAAGGGCACACTACCATTTCTGAGCTCACTCAACGCTCACGGATGGCATGCCTAGGAAGGTAGGACCCAAGCACCTAAGTGGGCCCCGAAGGAGACCCCACTTTCTCACCAACTAATCACACGCCGCCACATCAACTACTTCATTGTAAGCATATATACTCTCTCCTTGGTAAGAAAGGAATTTCATAATTCACATTGATATCTTCTCTTTCTACTTTATTTGTTTAGAAGTCTTACTAAAATCCTTCTTAATGAGGTGTTGTTTGGAGAATAGATTCTTACTCTCACGTCCGAGACAGAATTCCTGAACATAGACCTGGGTCTCTAGCTGATAGTGTGATAACAATTACATGGAATTATTGTAAATTTCATGGACTTGTGGCATAGTAGTACTTCCTTTTGGGAGAAACCTAAAAATAGGGTTTGTTTTAGTGAATTTAAGGGAAGAAATTTGCAATAGTCTGGATCTTTGAGCTGTTAATGTCTATATAGCATTTGTCTTGCAGGCTTGCAGCAGCTGTATTATCCTTCACTTTGACACTTGATTTTAATGATCTACAGGGTACTGGTCCATGATACCCAAGGGCATTCTAGAGTACATTTTGAACTTGTGTACTGACTATAAATGTGTTGAGCAAAGATAGTTGCAGTTCACTTTGTCAAGGTGATTTAGATCTGTACTTGTGCTTTGTCAAGTGTTTTTGAATCAGCACCCTCAAAATTTGTGTGCAAACATAAACAGAATTTGAAGCTATGTTGAACGTTGATAGTTGCAATGAATCTAACCTGTAAATTACACCTCTAGAGAGTTGCACATGCTAATGTAAACTTGATATATGCTGGCCCAAGGCTAAATTACCAACAATCTAGACTAATGTAGACTATATCAAATTCTTTGATACATATGGGTTACTTGTCTAATCTTGAGAAAAGATTTGTGAAGATAAGAACAATGAGGCCTTTTGGAATAAAACCCTTAACACGCCAACAAGATGATGGCAAATCCTACTGTGCTCTTTTGACCCAAGTCAAAGAGGCTCATAATATAGTACAGATGACTAAGTAATGTTTATATAAATAAAATAGCTTATCAAAAGAAAATATCAATGAAGAAGTATGCCAAATAAGACTGCCTATGAATAACATAAGCTCAAGGAAAGTAACTATTATATTAGCATTTTAGAACTAGGCTTGTCTTAATTAAATTTTCATACATGCTAAAATTGTTAATGAAAGAAGTAGATCAAATAGAGATTAAAAAATGGAAGTAAAAAAAAAGAGAATAACTAAAGGTCATACCAATCACCAGGAAACCGGAGGCAATGTGCAGTATTGGCCTTTCCTTTTGTTATCTTGTCAACTAATCCCAAAGTTAAAAATCACTAACCACCACAGTAAGCTGTAAAGCTAAAAGCATAAAGGTACTTACAAACATTTCCACATGATGAAGGCATTCGTCGCTGGGGTCCACAAGGGCAGCAGATTGGCTAGGCAGAAAGAAGTAGGAAGGAATTGTTAAAAAAATTTGGTGAAGAAACATAGTATAACAAATTGGTAAAAGAAGCATAAACAAGTATCACCATTGTCCATAAATATTCAAAAACAAGTTTCACCATAATCTTAAGCTATAGTGCAAAGCAAGTGTATGACAATGGTTTTGTCATACATGGAAATTGTTATCATGGATTTACAATGATCATCAACTCACAAACTTCAGTTTTCAATTTGTTATGACATACTAGCTTTACATGTAAATGCATCTATATGGAGTAAAGTTTGACACAATGAATAGAGGTTAAAAATGAAATGGGGTATTGTATTATTAGCTGTGTAAAATTTTTAAATACTAGATATTTTACTTTGAAATTACAGAAAATATCATTGGTTATTTGTACATACATCAATAACAAACAATCTCTAGTGTTTGCTCATAGTTCAAAACAGAGTTACAATCATGCACATTCTAAAACTTGCAAACTTAATGGCAAGTTGAAAAGCAAATGAGATCCAAGATGGTATTTGGTATGTCACCTGAGTATGCTCAATAATGTGACCTTTTTCATCCCGTAACCTAAATAGCAAATGTTAGAAGCCAGTTAAAAAGATACGTAAACATACAAAAAGAATAAGATAATATCTGTAACTTAAAGTTTCTACTCTAACAGAAATGACATGTTTCACTGGACCTATGATAGTCTAAATTAATGTCTGTGTCATACAGTAGTAACAACCATTCAAAACTTGCAGTAACTATAAATTAGGTCACAAAAACACTGTTTCTTGTAATTAAGAAAAGAAACAGAAAGTTAAATATTTATGTTTCTTCTATAATAATTAAATAAAAATAACAGTCCAAATAGATGCTATGAAATTGAATATTCACACCCAACATTAGTATATGGAAATAAAGGAAATTATAAAAAAGTCTGAGAGATAGCTTGCCTCTCACATATCTTCACAACTGTTGCATCAGCATCACGTTCACATTTCCGTGTCTTCACAAAGAGCTCTTCAGGTTTATAAGGAACATCCTGGAAAAAATGATGCCAGTGAAGTAGATGTCAGATATAGAGGCTTCACAGATCAAAATCATCAAGTGTGCAAGGAATTGTCAAAGTGCAGATGTTAGTCCTAATAATTTTCCTTCCCACTAGCATGATATTGTTCAACACATTATTGTTTGCAGATTTGAGTTGCTATCATCAATGCTCAGTAGCTTAGTGCAGAAAATAACCATAACATAATAAAATAATATTAAAATGCAAGTAAGTGTATTAATTCATACATACTCGTATGTAATTTAGGTGATAGAGGGCATAAGCAGCAGATTTCTTAATTGTTAAAACAGGTGGGATGCGTAGGGTTTGCATCCTG
Source organism: Pelargonium myrrhifolium (assembly GCA_036897405.1). Taxonomy (NCBI): domain Eukaryota; kingdom Viridiplantae; phylum Streptophyta; class Magnoliopsida; order Geraniales; family Geraniaceae; genus Pelargonium; species Pelargonium myrrhifolium. The sequence continues at coordinate 12,311 of JAYMTK010000665.1, forward strand.
TTGGTTGAATTCTCCTCCTCCTCCTCCACTTCCACTATTTCTGCAACAATGGAGGCCTCTCCCCCACTCTGAAATTCAGAAATCGAATATTGAGAATCATTCTTCTCTTTTCCAAACACCAACAAATAGATAAAAGAAAAGAGCGCTTGCTTACAGAACCGCTGGGAACGGCCAGGTTCAAGATGACCTTCTTGGTGCAATTCATGACGTTGCCACCTCCGGAACTCTTCTCGCACTTGTCAAGTTTCGATTTCGACAGGATCTCCACTGCGCTTACAATGCTGCAACAGCAACAGCAACTCATGAAAATGTACAACATCAACAATGCCACAAGCTTCCATTCTCCGATCCACCTTCTCATTTTCATCAAATCAAATCAAATGCAGACACACACAGAAATTAAGCTTTTTTCCGTCGAAGAAGAAGAAGAAAAAATAAAAAAATGGATCTGGAAATGAAATGAAATTAACCGGTTAACAGGCAGCGGTTATCTTATCTTATCTTATTGCCACCCAGGCTGATATCGTTACGACATGTCGTATTATCTCAAGAACCACGAACGGCTTGTCGTTTTTCAGAATAATAATAAAAATAAAATAGTAAATCAAATATCATCTCCCTCCGTCCGTCCGTCCGTCCTGGAGTGGAGTCGCTCGCTGTTCTGTTCTGTGCTCACTATGGCGGGAACCCTGCAACTGCAAGCCTTGGTCCTGTCCGCCAAAGCGGTGCCGTTTCGCTATCGGAACCCACATTTCCTGTTGTCCGTTTCGAAGCGCTCGATTTCGATTTCAAGGCCTATTAGAGCCTGTGGAAGCTCCGATCAGGTTCCGTTTCAATTTTGTTTGGCTACCATTACCAAGTGGAACTGAAAATGTATATGTGGTTCTTGTTATTTTGGCAGGCAAATAAAGCTGATGCTGCTTGGCCAAAACCACTCTTCAATTTCGCTTCTAATAATTTTCTTCCATTAGGTAACTCAATTTCCATATTTTCATTGCTCTGCTCTGGATGAGTTACAGCTTATTGTTTATGTTTGAATTTTATAGAGTTACAGCAGCTTTTGCTTGTTTGTGAATTGTGAAAATTTTCAAAATTTATACAGCTCTCGTCAGTGGAGTAGCTTTAGGCCTTGCAAATCCTACTCTTGGCTGTCTTGCTGATAAGTATCACCTTTCAAAATTTAGCACATTTGGGATATTTATTATATCAGGTAACAATTTGAATTACTCCATCCTCTTCTGCCTCGCACTTTTTTTTATTCGCCCTCGTGATATAGGTTTGACGCTGCGTAGTGGAGACATTGGTGCAGCTGCAGAAGCATGGCCTGTGGGAATTTTTGGGCTTGTAGGACCTCATTTTTTCTTTTTATGTTTCCTTATCTATTTTGTTTATTGATTACGGTTTCCACCTTGTTATTTATCATTTTTTTTTGATGCTTTGTCTCTTCCGATGCAGGCCTCCATCCTGTTATTTACTCCATACTTTTCGAGGTTAATATTGCAAATTCAGCTCCAACCTCAAGAGTTTGTTACAGGTTTGGCAATTTAATTTACTTTTCTCATAACATAGGTTGGGAGTAGCCAATAATTATTATCTTGTTAATTTTGGCATCGTAGCTGACATTTCAATCAACAGTCAGTCATAATCTTTGAAGTGTAAGAGATCAGAGAAATCTTTATTGGTCTAGTTATAGTGTCATTGTCATATGATTAGAGGTTTCATGATTTGGAGCATTCTTGTTTTGATAGAATATTTGCAAACCGTTCCTTTGTTTTTCTGGTTCCTACAGGGCTGGCTATATTTAGTTGCATGCCAACTACATTATCAAGTGGGGTTGCACTTACGCAGGCATGCTTGCTTTTCTTATTTTTCCAGTTTGATGTTATTCTTCAACTTCAACACACACATATATACATATATTTGAGATCAACTTTTGTTGAAATTTTTGCTGTACTTGAATGCAGCTTGCTGGGGGTAATTCTGCACTGGCTCTTGCAATGACAGTGATATCTAATCTGTTAGGAATTTTGGTGGTATGTTTCAAAGAACCATGTTATTAGCATCCTGTTTAATGTTAGAAATTATTCAGTCTGTCCCAAAATGAGTGTATTTGTTTCTATTTTGAGAAAAATTTAGGATAAATTATTGTATTATCATGAACATGTGTTGTAACAAACTTAAGGGATACTAAATAACTTATTATAGGGATATTATTGGTAATACATGCAAAACTAACTTATTAAAAAGAAAGATGACATTCATTTTGGGACAAAAGTTCAAGACAAACTGGATACTCATTTTGGGACGGAGGGAGTATGTGCTTTCTTTCTCCTGCAATTGCATTAATTAAATTATTAGAATTTTTTATTTCAAATTCCAAAGGTTTGTTTTCAGCATTAAGTTAATTTTAGATTTGCATTTACATACTAATTTGATGTGTTAGGGATTTCAATAGAGTGCTTTAGTCATGACATGGTGTTTTCTCTGGTGTATTTAGCATAATCTTTAAGGTATGCAATGATTCTATTCTTTAAGCACATATTATCGCGTGTGTTTCTCATCTATCAACTTTTTTTTATGTTGCTTAGACACATTTTCTTTTAGGATTCTGAAGAATCTTTTTTTTTTTTCAATACCCACAGCATTTGTTCTTTTTCAATCACATGCATTAACTTTAAGTTTTTGGTTGATCATTATAAGCGTATTCTAATATTGCATTACTCTTTAGGTCCCATTTTCTATCTCAAAGTTTATAGCTGATGGAGTTGGGGTTTCTGTTCCAACTAAGCAACTACTTAAAAGTCTCGTTCTGTCTCTGTTAATCCCTCTAGTTTTGGGGAAGGTAATACCTCCATTCCCTTTGCAGGGAGGAAGAATGATTTCATTATTTAAATGTCTCTGAGATAGATACAGGACAGTTATTATGTGTTTTGATATTTTCTTGTTTGTAAAGATCTAAATATTAATCTTGAAAGTGAAAGTGGGCTTGCATATGGTTAGCTGTGGATGAAAAGTTTTATAGTTGGCATGGGTTGCCACAGAAAATTAGTTCGTTAAGATTACTGTAACTTATATAACCATAAATAATTGGTTCCAATCATATTCTGGACCGTTTTAAATATGCATTATTTTCGAGAGAAGCACTAAATAACTACTCTGCATTCTGGAGCCTAAATTACTTGGGGGTCTGCATATGTCCATTTCTAGCCAAAACATATAAACTATGGCTGTGTAATTCTTGTACATGTTAGGCACACCACAAATCATGTTCAGCGGTTCTCATATTTACCTGCTTGCAATGTGAACACAAAGGTTTGACTCGGACCTTCTATTCCATCTTAGTTATGTCTTATTTCTTTCCCCTTTTATGGATTTATAATCATACTACATCCTCTGGTGGTATGTAACTCGTAATGTGAGCAACATATTACTTGATTTTATTCATCATCTGATTGTTATTACATGTAAAATTGATTTACTGAAATAGTATGACTTGGTCATTGTAGTATTCCCTCCTTTATCAGTTTGAATATATATATTTTTTTTTTCTGGTAGTAATTTTTATCTTCCAATCTACAGGTTTTCCGGGAATCTTTCCAAGGTGAGGGCACATAATCCTTATTCTGTTTTAGATTTATCTTGGTCCTTTTTACATGAGATAGAATTAAATACTTGTATCCTAACAAGTAGCCTATTGTACTAAAACCTGTTTGATAGAAGCTAGAGAAATCATCTAAATTCTAAACTTTTTAATTATATGCCTCATAACTTAGTTATATCAAATGTTATTATGAAATGTAATTGATAGAGATGAGAGTACAGTTTGAGGACTGGGCTACTATTTATCTAAGTGATGTTGATAAGATGCTGATTGCTGGCTATCTTACAATCCCTTCAAATAGATGTACGTACCTGCAATTACTGCTGATTAAATGTGAATTCCAGGCATGGCGAACTATGTTGATCAAAACCGTAAAGTTTTCTCGAAGATCAGTGCAGTCTTCCTCAGTTTAGTAAGTAGTACAGCCTGGAATATTTTATTTTTAACTAACTTATATTATTAATGTAAACGTTACTATAAAAATATTTTAATTATAAACCTTATCTCTATTCTATTCCAAAATGTTTGGTTGTTGTCGTTGAGTGGGCATTATGTTTTATGTTAAATGCTTAGAGACAATATCATGGTTGATAGGTTTTTTGCCTGTCATAATTTATTCTTGATTAAATAACTGCTTCAATATCGTTTTCCAATGAGGGATTTTTTGGATTCATTTTGTTGGACTTCAGATGATACCTCTTTTCTATCATCGTGGTTCAGCAGCGGTTGACTAGTTTTGAAATTATCTGGTATTGGTAGTAGAGTAACACAGGAATTTAGATTCATGACTGATGACTCTTATTGACTTGATACTTGAAGTGTGCCTACACCATATGCCGGATTCTGAAGGCCATGAAGTCCTGTGAGATTAAGCCAGACCTTAGACTTGAAAGTTGGAAAGTATTCAAAATTTTCAATTGAGAATTAAAACCAATATTTTGCTATTGAACTCCTGCAATACTCAAGTTCCAAAATTAATAGCAAACTGTAATTCAGAAATTCTTGGTGGTAGTTTAACATGTGAAATATAATGCGTCAATCTGGCTGATGGGTCGTATTAATCTCTAAAGCATAAATGATTTTTCAGGTGCCATGGATACAAGTGAGCAGGTCGAGGTCACTCCTGTTAATGGTCAAGCCAGAAGTTTTTCTTGTGGCCATTGGGTTAGGGACGTATGTTCTTTATCTCTTGGTTTCCTGATATTGTTTAATATCATTGTTCTTACACTTGATTATTTTGGTATGAGTTCTGAAATTTCTTTCAAGAGCTTGCAAAAAGTGGTGATTGTATGAAGCTCCAACATCTATATTGATCTTCAAAACAGAGTTTGCATTATTTGCTTGACAGCGAGTAGGCTTTAGACTTCAGTACACAGATCAAAATAGAGCTTCCCATCATCCAATTCTAACGATGCCGTAACTTATGTATCTCACAATCTGACCAAAATGAGTTTATATATGATTACCCTGATGAATCTATGTCCGCAAATATGTGCATACTCTAATTATTCATCCCAATGTGATATCTGTTGACAAGAGTAATGTTTCTTGAATTACAGTCTTCTACATATGACTTTACTGGCTTTCAATGCTCTTGCTTTAAAGAGCCTTTCATCTGTCTCTGGTGGTAGCCAATCAGTTTTTGCCAAGAAAGAAAATGCCGATGCTCTTATACTTGTAGCAAGCCAGGTGATGTATTTGTGTGCCCGTATTTGGAATTTCCATATAGATCATGAATAATATATATTTGGCATCATTTGATTTGACCCATATGGAAATGAGGCGAAAAAAGAAGATATGCTGTCTATTTTGCGGAGTAATTTATTTTTATCATCTAGCTGAAGATATCTTTCTCTAATTCCTTTTCCCGTATTTATCCTTCTCTTTATTTATTATTTTTGTTTGGATAGAAAACCTTGCCCGTAATGGTGGCAGTTGTGGAGCAGCTTGGTGGTGCATTTGGCGAATCTGGTTTGCTAGTTCTTCCTTGTATTGCCGCACACTTAAATCAGGTAATTTAAATTTGCGCTTTGTTTTCAATCTTCTTTTTGAATAGAGTGAGTAGCCCAAATTTATATATGATTTGCAGATCATCATCGACTCCTTTCTTGTTAATTTCTGGCGGCGGAAAGATGCCTCAACCAATGATGCCAAGGTTGGTTGAGCACGAGATCATTACGGACAGGTTGTGGATTTTAGATTGGGATCAAGGTTTCTTCAGAAAGGTTTGCCTTGATTTTATACCTTTTTATAGTGATGCTTTCGCCGTTTTTGGTCTCAATAGGCTGAATTTCATGTATCGATTGTTTTTGTGAAAGAAATTTGTGTGTAATTTGCTAAGGAAATCTATACATTATGATGAGATTTACCATCCTTTCATTTCCAAAGAAAGCTGTAGCATTTCATTGTACAATTGAAATGTATACAAGTTTTGCTTAGACTACTGAAACCCAAAGCCAATGAACAATGACATCGGAAATACAAGAAATAGAAATTGTTGAATGGTAACTTTGGTACGAAACTCAATCTAGTATCCACAGTAATGCAAACAAAAAAAAAAAACATCCAACAATTTCTATTTCAATGTCGAGATCTAAATTCTTGGGGAGCTTGGCCATTTGCGACAAAACCTCCTCCGAGTATGTCAAGTGGCATGTTTTTTTTGTATTGTAGTTAACTTGCAAAAACTTTCCCCTTATATAAAAGCAAGGAATCATAGATCAAACAAGTGATAAAAACAAAATTTCATGTAATTAATACCCAAAACAAATAAACACGATTACCATAACAACAAATTATGGTGAAATTATACCAAAATATAATTTGGTATTAAATTACCATTATATAACTTGATAAAAACAAATTATGCTGACGTGGAAATTTTCATTTTGGAAAATATAAAATTAAATTAAAATATAATAAAAAATAATTTTAGACCCTCCTCTCCAAACCATTCCTTCTTCTCTAAACTCTCCTCTCCATTCCTTCCTCCAGTCCTCATTACCCATTTTTCAGATTTACCCAACCCTAAACCTCGCCTCCGCCGCTGCTATCACCACCTTTGCCGCTGCCACTGCAACCCCTGACGACCTCGTCGAACACACCGAGGGCGCGAGTCCTGTTCGAACCCACCGACGGTTAGAGACCGTCCGCCTCCTCTCCGTCGTTCCTTTTTCGCCCCCGACGAGCCCTGAGCCGCCCCTGACAACCTCATCGAACCCACCCACCGACGACGCGCCTTTTCCTTCGTCCGATGGTCAGAGACCGTCCGCCTCCTCTCTATCTTTCCTCCGCCGCCGCCTACACCCCTGACGACCTCGTCGAACCCACCCACCGACGGCGCGCCTTCTCCTTCCTCCGACGGTAAGAGACCGTCCGCCTCTTATGTAAATTTTGGGATTTGTTTGATGTGTAATATTTAGGGTTTGATAGATCTTTAACATTTTGGGTTTGTTAGATCTGGTTTAGATTTGTTGATTTCCACTTGTTGATCAATTTTTGTAGTTTTGGGATTGATAGGAACTTTTGTTGCTGGAAAAGTTAAAGAAAATTCAAAAGTTGAATTTTCCGGTCGCCGAAAAATTCAAGAGTTGAATTTTTATTTATTAATTTTTTTATCTAATATCCACGTAATCAAGAAGTTAACCAATACAATTTTGACATGTCAGCACGTTTTTTCCAATTAATACAATGAAATTTAGATTGAATGAAGTAGAAGTGAATATTCAAAAGATGACGAGTAACGAAAAGAGCAGGTAAATCAAGAAACAAGCATAAGCAACAAGGCCACGGTGCTCGTCCCATCTGGCGACCTCAACGAGCAGGGTGGTGCACACCCTGGTGGACCAGATGACAAAAATGGCAGCCATGACGAAAATGGCAAGGCCTCCTTGGGGCAGGAAGAGAGACAAGGCCGACAAGATGACCATGGGGAGCATACAATAGCCTATCATGCTAAGGCATCGGTAGAGATCCAAAGTCCCGTTGCGGCCAGCCAACATGTTGAACACCACGTATAGAAACAGCGCCGCCACTGTGACCCATCCCAGGATGATCCCGAAGTGGATCTTCCCTGCCAGCAGCTGGAACAGCCCGAAGCCCATCACGAATAGGAACGGCCCCGACAGGTCCGCGTCCTCGTGGAGGTTCGGGTTGATGCGCACCGGGTTCATGATCGACACCGTCTTGCTCCATATTTGCTTTGTGTTGATGCCTAGCTCCTCCAGAAGAGGCGGCTCGTCCTCGAAGTTGGAGCCGCCCCCGATGCCGAACTTTGGGGTAGAGAACGAGGTCTACGCC
>JAYMTK010000666.1:0-20208 GCA_036897405.1 Pelargonium myrrhifolium
CGTCTTGTGGTTGGGTGGAACGCTGGCTTTTAAAATGTTCCCGAAAATGGAACCAAATGTTTGAGTAAATTTGATTGGGGTCAAACTTAGGCTCGAAAAGATGTATAAAAAACATGGAAATAAATAGCAAGTAAAATAACCATAACGACAAATAAAGAGAAACAGAGGAAATAGAGAATCGAGTGACTCAGTGAGTAGCGAGCAGAGCACGCAGCCATTGAAGCACCCGCCTAAGTCAATTGCGATGATGATGACGACGATGATTCTCAAACCAATCACTTCCCGATTCCTCCAGCCCCAAAACCCTAACCAATCAATCAATCAAAGATCAAGATCTCTCAGTTTCAGCCTCAAACCAGTGGTTTCTGCTCTCTCTGCCTCAGCTCAAGCTCGAGAGCTGGTTCATGAATTCAACCCCAAAATCCCCATTGAAGAAGCCCTAACTCCACCAAGCTCCTGGTATACTGACCCTTCTTTCCTCTCCCTCGAGCTCGATGGCGTCTTCTACAAAGGCTGGCAGGCCGTTGGTTCGTTTCACCTTCAACCCATCTTTCTTTCTTATTCTCGTTTGCACCAAATTGCCTCGAATTCTCTCAATCTGGTTACACAGAAAGTAGATATAGAAATGGAAATTTGAAGAAACCAGAAATTAAAATGGAAAATATGAATGATAAACAATTGGGAGTTTTGATTCATGTAGTTGTGTTGTGTTATCTGTAAACATCTGAACCTAAAAGTTGGAACTTCAAAGAATTCAATAATTATTTACCTTTGGTAGGACTGTTTGGTTGCTGAGAAAATACTGGTAAATTAAAGGAAAGAATTTGGCAATGTCAACTGTAAATATATTGTTACTTTAAGAATTTTCTATACATGGCACAAAATGCAATCAGTACAGACTTAGTTTGCATTATGCAAATTGTAGTGTTTTGGTTGTTTCAATGAATCATCCTCTCTTTTACTGGCTCTTTGTTGTCAGGATGCACAGAACAGATAAAAGATTCACACGACTTTTTCACCGGCAGGTATGTGTTATTAATTTCACTTAATATTAACCCTCCATCATGAAATATCCTCACAAACATTCTAAGAACCAAATGGAGGGTTAACAATAACAGATTGGGAAATGTAGAGTTTGTGGTGTGTCGAGATGATGATGGAAAGGTTCATGCTTTTCACAATGTCTGCCGCCATCATGCATCTATTCTCGCATGTGGAAGCGGGCGGAAATCTTGTTTTGTATGCCCTTATCATGTGAGTTTACTGCAACCACTTTAATGTAGACTTGAAGCTGAAGGAAATAATTATCAAGGATTTATGTATTTTTCTTTAAATCATTTTCAACAAACTCTAGGAAGGATAAGTATCCATTTTCTATATTACATACTGCAATCTCGTATTTGTAAAAATAAATAAATCAGCTTCTTCTTCTGCCTACTCTGTGACCTCTTCTGGTCATTATTTCTATTCCTGTATTGTTACTCACTTGGATTAATTGCATTCCTGTAAGAGGATAGGGGTGAACTAGAACTATCCTTTTTGTTCTTAACCACTATAAACTAATGACCTATAATGGCATCATATATATCAGTTAGATGCTCTGTATATCAATTGGTTTCTGCTAGATTGCCTTAGTTCACATGAATGACATTTATTTAATGGGATTCACATTATTTTTTCTTTCTTCTCTTTCTAAATTCTTACTTGGCAAAAGAGTGTAGACAATAGAGGGATCTAGAATGCTTGTTGGTACATTATAGCTTGGTGGCTGTGTCCTATCAACCACTCTAGGATTCGTGATTGAGTATTTTAAGAGTAGTGATATTAGTCAGGGTCTATTTAGCCGTTCAGAATTTGAATAATTTGGTAGAAACCAGCAAGGGCTGAGGCACTGTATGTAAATTCTATGGTGGCATCTCAAAATGCAATGAATCTGAGTTTATTCTTTTTCTGCTTCATGGTAGGACATATAATTAAACTTTGAACTGACAGAATAAAATTTGAACCCACAGCATGTGCTCCATAATAGATAAAATTTACTATGAAGCTAAAACTCTTGTGATTGATACTGAAATTATGTTATACAAGCATGGATCTTTGCCAGCACTCGCTAAACACATATTTCTGATGAGTTAGTGACCACTAATGAAAGAAATTAAACAATTTTAATAACTGAAGTACCAATCAATGTACTATAAGTATTTATTTTATTTTCTGATGGCATCAACTTAATCTGTTTGTCTGTACAGGGATGGACATATGGGTTAGATGGAGCTCTTCTCAAGGCAAATAGATTAACTGGAATAAAGAACTTCAATGTGAAAGTATGATGTGATATTAGTACTGTAGCAACCTTACTCTCATTGTTTTACCTCATTTCCCAACTGGGGGATAATTTGATTGATTTATTTGGCCATGGAGGGTAGGAATTTGGGCTTGTACCAATAAAAGTTGCTACATGGGGTCCCTTCATTCTTCTTAATTTGGACAAAAAGATCGAGTCTCCTAATGAATTTGATAGTGATATGGTGGCAAATGAATGGCTTGGTAGCAGTTCAGAGATATTGAGTGCCAATGGAGTTGATTCTTCCCTTAGCTATGTTTGTAGACGTGAATATACCGTTGATTGTAACTGGAAGGTATATTCTTAGTGTGTTTCCATCCAAATTTCTGCCTCAATTCTTTTCAATATTAACATGCTTCTTAATCAGTCACACACTTCTTTAACAGTCTGTCCTGATGTTTGCAAAATATTGTCTTATCCTCTGATTTTCTCTTCTGACCGAAGTTTCATTACTTATCACCCATTGCTGAGCTTATAACTGGTATACATGTTTAAGATGAATATATTTGTTTGTTCCTTCTTGCAGGTATTCTGTGACAACTACTTAGATGGGGGTTATCATGTGCCCTATGCACATAAAGGCTTAGCTTCTGGTCTTAACCTGGACTCATATTCAACCACAGTACGCTTTTACTTCTTTTTCTGTACTTATGTTAACTGTCTGCTAGCTTCTAAATGGTATGCTTAAACTTCTGTTTGCTCTATTGTGTTTCTTTCAACTAAGTAGTATGCTTCTCTATATTCAACTACAGAAAGTAATAGCTCAGTCAGCTTCGTCCTCGCTTTCATTTTGTGAACCATATACAATTTGTTTGTACTTGATAGTATCCAAACTGAATCCCTATGATGTTGGTCACTTTTCACTATTTTCTTTTGTCTATTTTATGCTTAAACCCAAGTGATTGGTTTTGTTGAAATAGATGTTCGAAAAGGTTAGCATCCAAGGATGTAAAAGTGGCTCGAGTGAAACTGAAGATGACAATGATCGACTTGGATCGAAAGCCTTTTATGCTTTTGTATATCCAAATTTCATGATTAATAGGTACTTGTTTGCTTTTAGATGGCTTGCTATGATTGACTTTTTATTATTAAAAAAAGTGGTTCAATGAGTTGAGCAACGCAGTAGAGACTAGCTCTCTTTTCCCATAATGCCTTCTCACCCCATCCAACAAGACTCGAAACTGCGATCTCTACTAAAGAAGTATGAGGTTTGAACAATTGGGGTGTTCCCTCGAGGACCTAATTTTTTGCTGCTTATACGATGTATATTTGCTTATTTGAATTCTATATCTTTGGGTTGTCTTTATAGATATGGACCTTGGATGGACACTAATCTGGTACTCCCTCTTGGGCCCACAAAATGTCAAGTGGTATTTGACTACTTCCTTGAAGACTCTCTCAAGGTAAGATAAAGCTTTGCGTAAGTATGCATCGTCGTAGGCCATGAATCAATCCCCCATTTGTACAGAACCAGAAGTGTTTCTCTCAGATAAAGCGCTATATAAATTTAATTTAATATTGTATTGGAGTGATCAGGAGGACGAAGAATTTATAGAAAGAAGTCTAGAAGAAAGCGAGCAGGTGCAGGTACATATAGCTAGAAATGAAGTACATTACAATTACAACATTGTTTAAGAAATGGTGATTGATGTGTTGTTGGTTGATCTGCAGATGGAAGACATTACACTGTGTGAAGGTGTTCAGAGGGGTCTGGAATCACCAGCCTATTGTAGTGGGAGATATGCTCCTTCCATTGAGAAGCCCATGCATCATTTTCACTGTCTGCTTCATAATGACCTTAAAGGCTGATCATGATTGTTGAAACCCATAACCACCTGAAATTGTATGCTATGCTATGCTGCAGTCATTTCAAGTTGATACTCACCCACTATAGAGTTAAATAAAGACAATGAGTTTGTGGAAGTAGACAATGTTGATAAAATAAGTATGGATGGTAATCTAACCCCAACTCAACACAATTCCCAGACCCAAGCATCCGTTAGTTAATGATGTGTATTTTCTAATGAAATATTTGTTGAAATCAAAAGACCATCTGTCAACACTTTAGATCGTGGAATGATACCCAAAAAAAAAAAATTCAACAAGTGATAGCAAGTGGAATTCTAGTTCTACCTCGTCCTGATGGGGACGCTCTAAGGTACTCTCAAATAGAAATACTATGAGCATTCCTTTCTATCCGTCAATGAAGTTTTTTTTCAAAAGATTTGTCAGACAAAGAAAAGAGGAATTTGAGAACCCTATGTAGTAGTCATTGCAACGAAGAAACAAACAGACAGAGGTTTATACTACTGGTTTCATGCCTTTGAAAACGTTTTATGTTTCTTATAAACGTTTTCAAATTCATGAAACCAGTAGGGAATCAACTTAATTGCCTGAGACAAGAAAAAGAGGAGGAATTTGAGAACCCTATGTAGTAATCATTGCAACGAAGAGATTTATAAGTTGACTCCCAACTGGTTGCATGAACTTGAAAACATTTACAAGAAACATAAGTGCATAGCCACCTCAAAAACCCAGGGAGAAAATTTTAATTTTCAAAGCCATAAACTTGCAACTTCCAGAAGCCACATCTTTCGCTTGTGTTTTTACTCATAATTATAATGCTTGATTATGCATATCCTTTTCTCCATTTTGTATTTATATAGAAAGTCAGTTGCTTCTACTCATCTTTTGGCTAGTCTCAATAATATGATCTGATGTAAAGTGTAAACAATCTTAGCCCTTTGTATAAACTTGAAAGCAGTCTCCTCCAAAATATAATCACAGCACAAGCCCTAAACAAATCCATGGTCAAAGTTGAGCATTTTCTGGGAAAAAGAAAAGGAAACAAATCCTTTACCAAAATGAGGTAGAAAAAAAAGAAATACACAAGCCTCTCTCTACTCCTTTGTATACTAGAAAGTTCCTGTATTTTTATCATCTAGAAATTGTTTATGTCACTGCCCTCTATTGACCACCTGAAACATCAACAAATATAAATTTAATTAATTACTAGGTGAATTATAATATAGGTACTGACTCGCACAATCCAGTCAGACATATTTTCTTACCCTGAGACCTTCGCCGATAATGTCCTCTGGTGAAGAACTTACTGAGTGGAGTTTCCGGAACTGGTACTAATTTCCCTAAAGCAGCAAGAGGCCAACTGATGGCAAAAAAGGAGGAAAAGGGTCACAGATAATTCAAAGAGGAGGATCAAGGACACCCTCTCATTGTAAAATGCATTAAAGATATACATTAACTAACCTGATAAACCCAATAACAATGCAAATAATCCACTGCCACCAATTAAGCCTAGTTGTACTAGTAAACTTTCCAAGAAACATGACAATAATGACCTAAAAACAGCAGGTAAGATATAATAAGACAATGCAATATCCATTACAACTGAAGACACCAACAAAGCAAATCAAGCCTACCTGAAGCACCAGAGTAATTCCCACAATACCCATAAAGAGACGATTTTTGGTTATCCCTTTGAATACATTGAATTCATCTGGCTTCCGAGCATTGAACTCATTGAAAATCTGCAGTTTGAAGAATTAGCTTTTGTTTTCTAAAGCAAAACTCATAGTCTCTGTGAATAAGAAACAGTTTGAAAACAAAACCACAATTTATAACAGTCAAAAGTCACGCATTTTATAATTAGTTGCAACCATTTCTTATCACACACAGCAATCAGAAAAGAAAAAAATTTATTAAAAATACCCCTCAAAGCCCATCTCCAAAAAGGAGAACAAATACAACAATACTCTCAAAAACTATTTCCAGTATCCCTTTCCTAAACAATATTAAACACTCGAGACAATTTTGTTTCAGGCAGGGGACTTACTTGACAGAGAACAAATGCATTGAATATCAGAGTATTCTTCACTTTGTTAGCATGGTCAATGCTTTGATTCTCCAAATGAAGTATTCTTTTACCACGAAAGTTAAGGGTAAGAAGCACAGTAACTTGATAGAGAGCCTGACATTTCACAACACCAATGACAATCAGTTATATATAAGATCAACTAAACACATTCTTTACCTGAAATAATACAAAAACCACCCACAAAACAAGATCACTAACAAGAAAATCTTACATACCTGTATTAGTAAGTTCCTCCACATGATATTTGTTATAAGGGGTTCTCTGAAACACTCAAAAACACATAATACAGTCAACAGTCCGTAACACAACTTGATTTATTTGTTAGAAAGCTATATCGAACCATAAAAAACAATAGTTCAAATAGACCCATAAACTGCTTCAAGAATCAAGGTCAACTCTATTCACAACTATTCAGTTGGAATAGTATGCTACTAAGCTAGCAGACCAGACCAAATTTAAAAACCCCAGCTTTAATATAAGAAAATATATTTAGAGTGTCAAAAAACAAGCTTGAACAGATCAAATGACATGCCATATTCCTAAAAGCTTAAAATGTCACAAAAAGTATCCTTCAATCTTTTATCCTTTCTTATTTATTTATTTTTTATCAGGTACAAACACCGAGATCCAAACCTAAGACCTTGAGGAACCAAGTGAAATTAACCACTTGCCCTACCGAGTGTTTGTAAAATTACTGCTACTCGAGATTAGAAAATAACTCGAATATGAAAGACTATTATCCTCTACTGACATGAACATGAAACATCCTGTACCTATACCAGATGTAAACCTAAAAGTGGTCAAGATAAAAGTAACTTCAACATGTTTTATAGAACCTCAGGATAACTTCCATCACCCAACATAAAGATTCTTACCTACGACCAACTGGAGTCCTGTGCATCAGGTGGTCTGTTGGTGGCTCAGTAGCCAGTGCAAGTGCTCCAAGAGTATCCATAATAAGATTAACCCAAAGAAGCTGTAAAAAGATCAAGAAAATTAGAAAGATCAAATGCAGCCTGCAACATATGCATACACCAATACTTCACGCATGCGTGCACACTGACACACACACACAGCACCTACCTGTACTGCATTAAGTGGAACATCACCAGAGGAAACTGCAGCCACTACATTAATTACAAGAGCTGCAACATTAACTGTAAGCTGAAACTGGATAAATTTCTGAATGTTTGCATAGATAGATCTTCCCCAGCGAACAACCTACAGCCACAAGGAGAAATATCCACATTATGGAGATGCCAAAGCACACAAAAGACAAAATTACCAAGACTTCAATATATCACCATCTTTCAAGGTACAAAATTTGTATAAAAATAATAAAAACCAAATCTGGACTTATTTTCACTTTAAACAAAAGTAATCACCATCTTTCAAGGTACAAAATTTGTATTAAAATAATAAAAACCAAATCTTGACTTATTTTCACTTTAAACAAAAGTAAAAATGTTTAATTTAATTTAATAATGAACAAGATTTGTATGTCGTTTTTTCCATCTACAAAAGCGACCAAGTTCAGTTCAGATTAGTATTATAAGCATTGCTTCATAAAGCTGAGAAAAGTATTCACAGAATAATAATTAGTACCATATAGCCAGTAATCTTTCCAATCTACATTTAATCCAACTAACCTTCACAACTGAAGCAAAATTATCATCCAAAATTATGATATCCGAGCTTTCTTTAGCAACTTCTGTCCCCGCAATACCCATCGCAAGACCAATATCCGCCTAAAACCCAGAATAGTAGAATTTGACAAAAATCAGACAATATAAAAACAATAGTACATACGGAATAGTAATTTAAGGAAACAGCAGAAGCAATAAAACTAAGTACTTAACAACAACAGAAAAGATCGTGTAATAACCACATCATTCGACCATTTCAAGAAAACAAACCACAAATGCACTTTACAGTAACCACACCATCCAAAATGTTCAAATGTAAGAAACACATAAAAAAAATGAACAAACTTCACCAACTCATGACAAGAAGAGCAACAATCAAAAGAATAATAATCAAACCTCATGCAGTGCAGGAGCATCATTTGTTCCATCTCCAGTGACAGCAACAACATGTCCCCTCTTTCTTAGTGCTTGTACAAGTAGAAGTTTATCATTGGGTGATGACCTTCCCATGACCTGTATATTTCACATGTGTACTTAACAAGTCAATTTGACATACATGACAGTTGATTTACCAAACGCCAAACAATTGGATATTCAAATAATACCACTATCTTCTCAGCAACATCTTCTCTTTGAACATCTGATAGCGCACGAAATACTCTCCCTTCAATGAGATATGGCTCAGTCGCATCTTCACTTGAACGTAGTATCCCACATTCCAATGCAATAGCTTTAGCAGTTTGAGGATTGTCACCAGTAACCATGCGTACCTATATGACAACAATGTTTAAGGCTCCACTCCATGATAATGTACATACAAAATAATTTGTGGCTAGACTATGAATTACCCAATGATAATGTACTTTAGCACCCTCACAGAAAATTAATGTTAAAAATTACAAACACAATCTTTCCCTTTTTACAATAAGTTGATGTTGTAAGATCGCCGAGAGCATAAAACAGAGAGTACCTCTTATTCATACACAAACCCAATGAAAAGAAGTCTAATTAAAGCTAATCGCTCATATGCATATAGCAGAACTTTACAGCATAAGTGTCCATTTTGTATCACACAAACTCAGTTGTATATTTACTTACAAGTAACGCAATCACCAGCAACATATTTCCAACATGGCAGATAGCATAGACCTTGTAATAAAGAGTTACCTTAACACCAGCATTTTGGCATAATTGCACAGCATCTTTCACACCTGGGCGACAAGGATCCTGCAATAAATTGTAAATATATACAAAAAACATAGTTAAAAATATTGTTTGCCAGAAGTTAAATTTGAAAGGCCTGGGCGGCCTGGGAAATTTTCAATAATGTACCAAGTGTACTCAAAGGGTAAAAACGATATATCAACAACAACAAAAAAAACATTGTTAGATACAACCTTTTCCTCATAAGAACCACCTGGTTCAAGAAACATATTTGGGTATACTTTTTCCAGTATGTTAAGAAGCTGGTACCATAGAGGGGATGTTGAGCTCCAAAGAGTCGTAAGATAGGAATAACAGGAGGAATGCTTGTATGGATTTTTGGTAAAACTAGGAATGAGATTATTCGAGGAAATGTAGAGCATAAGGAGACCTTGTAAGGAAATGTGAGAATTCAGTTAAACAAAACCAAAAAGAATAGGGGTTTCACTTGTCTTAACAAAGGAGATAGAAAGAGATAGAATAGAATAGAGTAGAGAAGGAGAATAAAAGCAAAGGTCCCCAAAGCTAAAGGATCATGTTGCCAAACCAAACATTGATTGGGAAATGACTGTTGTTTTTGTTGCAAGGTTAATATTCTTAATACCCTATCTAGAACCTCCCAAAACAGCAATGAAGATCTAGAACCTCCCAAAACAGCAATGAAGATGTAAGTCTGCACTTTTTAAGTAGATTACAGTAGCACAATAACCTGGAACCATAATAAATTGCAGTAGAAAATAATACTTTTTGAGGGATAAGGTAGAACTGTCAATTTGAGACCCAACACATGACCTGACATGACCACGACACAGTTTTACCGTGCTTGGACACGACATATTTACATTTGTGTTGTGTTTGTGTTTGAAAACCCGACACAATTAATAATTGTGTCATGTTTGTGTTAAGCCTGTAAACCACACAAGACATGATAACATGAATAAAATATTATGTCAACGCTATAAAGTCATAGCACCAGTCAATTACGTATTAATCTCTTCTCCGCCTCTCATATCTAATTGCTTTCATCTCACCTTTCTAGCTTGCATGTCTACACTTATCGTCCAAATACATTGTGCCCAAGTCAAAAGAGTGAAAGTAGAGAATGAGGGCACCATTAATCGCAACTCACATCATCTCTCATTTAGGTAAAGCCACACCAAGATGATTATTAAATGTACCGTGTTAGTGTTTGATATTTGAACACAATTATTTTATGTGTGGTGTTTGTGCTCACCCATGCAACACATTTGACATCTAACAGGACAAGTTAGCAAGAATTACCAGTTCTAGGATAAGGGGTAACAAGTGTATTAAGATGCCCACAAGAAATCTTTTCTTCTGCATTCCAAACTCTAAAGACATGTTTTAACCAGGACTGCCTTCAAAAGATAATAATTGAATACAAGATTTTATAATTGAATTCATGTTAACCCTTCTATTTTGGATTTTATGGCATTCCATTTTTTCATTCACCATTAACCTCTGCAACAAACTGCAGCTCAACAAAAAATAAACATGACATACACAACTAGCAGATAAATCTTGTAATGCTAACAATCAATTCAGGAAGCATACCTTCAAACCAACAATAGCCAGCAAAATTAGATCATCCTCAGGCAATACCCACTGAGATAGTTCTGTTTCATCGGTTGGAACTTGTTCCATCTCATATGGTCTGTAAGCAATGGAAACACAACGCAAACTGCTAGCAGCCATATCCTCAATTGATTTTTTGAAATACATCATCTGCGTACAACAAAAAACTTCATCAGAATTGACAATCTGAAGAGAACTTGGGAAAACCCACAGAAATCCGAAACAATATTCTCCAAGGTAACATACAACATTTTACACGCCTCACAGTTTCTATGCAAGAATTTCTGTGGTTAAGGCAACTTTTCTTCTATTCTAAGATTTCAAGAATTGAGGAAAATGTTCATACAATTTTAAACATGGAAGGAAAAAAAAAAATCAAACATAATATTTTTTTGTAGCAAAATTCTAACAGACGAAATTATCTATTCCAAGATTTCAAGAATTGAGAAGACTGTTCATACGATTTTAAACATGGAAAGAATATTAAACCAAAAAAAAAACAGTCAAACATAATATTTTTCATAGTAAAATTCTAATAGATGAAATTATCCCAAGGCAAGATTTTATCAAACCTTCTGTTCATCAATTGCTACCAATTCATCATTTGCATCAATATATGATGTACACGACGAGAGGACTATTTCAGCAGCACCTTTCCAGTGTATATGAACTTGAGAGTCCGGCTGTTGGCACGATAAAAAAATCAGTAAAAGCATCACTGGTAATAATTGAACTATAAGTATCATAATTAAATTTTGCAAGTAAAGTGCTTACTATGTGCATGAGACAGTTCAACAAGGAATATTTCTATACAGCTTGGAAAATAGTTTGAAGCTTAAGCAAAAGAACAGTTAAATAAGCATCATAGCTTATTTTATTTCAAATAAGCATCATAGCTTGTAATATTAACATGTATGTGCATTGACATTACCAGCTGTAGTGCCATGCCACCTCGCTTTTTCTCAGAGTTGAAAGGGAATACATGAATTATTGAGGACGCAGATCTTGCAGCATCAAAATTCATTCCGAGCTGGAAGAGAATTACCCAAAATACAAATTAGAATGAAACTGAATTTACAGGGACTACCCCAAGAAATTTAAGATGAAAAAAAAAAAAAAAACCTTGATCCCCCAATGAAGAATGGCTTTTTCTGTTGGTGATCCAGAAACCTCTACATTTCCACCGCCCTGCAGAGGACCATCAACAGCAACAATAATACTTGATGATGTTTCTTCACAATAATTTATTATACGCACACGCGATAATCTCTCCAACTGACCTCAGCGGTAAAAACACTGCCATTTGTATTCTGTGCAATGCCTTCAATAAGTAGTGAGCATTGCTTAGGAGACAACTGAGAACTGTCGTCTGGAGGGTCCATTTTCTTCCCACCAACATAAGCCTCGACCACCGTCATCTGGATGAAAGAAAAATAACTTGCATGTGCTAGACAAGGGAGAATCATAAATCTTATAAGAAAGGAAATATAGAAGAGTACAAACCAGATTCAATGTTAAAGTTCCAGTTTTGTCACTGCAAATGGTTGTAGCAGAGCCCATAGTTTCACAGGCAGAAAGCCTCCGTACCTTCAGTTAAACTTCAATTAGCCAAGAGGATATGTATATACTACTCGTTTCAAATAAGTGTCATTTTAGAAATAAAAAATTGATCCAAAATAAGTGTCATTTTACAATTTCAAAAAAAATACACCAGACTTTCCAATAATACACTTTCATCATTATTAGCATTATAACAAGTTTAAAAGAGATGAGTGGTAATTAATGAGTATACAATTATACAACGTTAATTACGTCAATTTACATGACTTCTTATTTTGTATGAAAAAACTGTAAAATGACACTTATTTTGAAATGAGGTAGTATAATTGGACTCAACACAACATATTTATGTTGTCAAAGTTTAGCTATTGCGCAATACTTGAAATTTTTATCATACATACCAACGCCTTATCTGCCATCATTTTTCTCATTGAGTAGGCAAGGCTGCATAGAAACAAACAAACAACCTTATCAAACGAAGACAACTCAAGTAGAGCATACCGACAAACTTTGACCAACTTAAATTAATATTAATTTTGTTGCTACCCGCCCACACCTTTAATCGACTTCCAGATACAGAAAAAGGAGATAAAACCCTTCTCAAATTTACCCAGTTGAGACGATAACCTACAAGGAATACTTCCTTGCGTTATCATCAACCATTATATTAGTAATACTTCCTTCTCCCGAATGAATGTCTCACTTTCCTTTCTGAATGCCCTATCATCAACCATTGTATAACCAATACTTCTATATCCCAAATAGATGTCTCACTTTCCTTTCTGAATGCCCCAGGAAGAAAGTAATATTCTTAAATTCAAATTTTAAGAGTCTAACTTTTTTCTGAGATCAACCGAGGCAAAAAAATCATATTTTAGATTTATCCCAATTTTAGGATTAAATAGCTAAACACTCAGAAAATCAAAATGTGGAGTACATCGAAGCAATGCAATGATTGCATTTTAACAGAGTAATAAAAAAATTGTCGGTTCATGTCAAAATAATTGAACTTGTAAATAATTCCCAACAACAATGATCTAATACAATGTCCACCGTACATCAGCAAATATACAACGATGTGTTTTTATAATCAAGTGTAACTGATAATCGCACCAAAGTAAAACACAATGCAATAAGGACGCACAAGAAATGAAGCCCTTAGGGATAACATGTCTCATCAAAGCTAAATATGTAATACATAATAGTAATACCTTTACAAAAGTAACCAAAAATTATATAACGAACTTAAAACAAAAGGTATACTTACGTTAATGTGACAGCTAAGGGAAGCCCTTCAGGCACAGCAACTACAACAATTGTGACCTAGAATATTATGGAATTAGTGTAAAGTCATAATGCGTACAGAAACATATCGCAGAAAATAGCCATTATTAATGAAAATTGTACATACTGCAACAGTCACTATTTTGATGGCTCCATCTACAGCATCGCCAATCTTTGTCTTACCGGCAGTAAATTGAACACTCCCATCTGCATTTCTGCTATGACCAGTAAAGTACCTGTACAAATGCAAATCCATTAAGTGGTCAACCTGCCAGCATGATCTGTGTGCTGCAGAAAATGACACACACACACACACACATATATATATATATAGAGAGAGAGAGAGAGAGACAAGATACCTGGCCAATAGGACAACCAGTACAGCAAATGCTACTACAAGCCCAACAACACCAATGAAAGTTGCAACCCCATTTAAGCGAACCTATTTAAAAAGGAAAAGAAAACATCAAGCACAAAGCACATACCCCATATAACAATAACCAAAAGTAGGTGAGTGGCATAATGACCTGCAATGGCGTCTCTTCACCAGTGTCTTCTGAAATACTAGCCATGAGCATTCCCCATTCGGTATTTATCCCAACACTTGTTACCTAGGAAAAACAAGCATAATCAAGCGCAACGCAAGGATCCAAAACAGAGTACACAAGGTAGAGTTTCTTGAAACAGGTTGAGAATTTATTGATTCTAAGCATTCTATGAGGTTAAAGTAAAAGAACGCAACCAAGGTAAAAACAAAATTAGAAGTGTGTTTCTTCACATGTAATCATGTGCAGTACCAAAGAATTTGATATGCAAGCATTTACATTTCTCAAAACAAAAACAAAAAAAAAAAAACATCTTAAGGCATAGTTGATAATTTCAACGGTTTTAGCATCAAAAAATTAGAACATAACTAAATTATGAGGAGCTGGAGATACAAAAAAATCATGACTATACAGGTAGAAGTCAATTTCATGGAAGTGACAAACAATAAATTGCAGAACTAACAGATCTCAAACCGTACCAGATTGGCAGTTGATCATATTGGAAGCAATAAAAATCAAAACACTCTAACCACATCAAACTTGTCACTATTCTTTGCACATTTGTTCTCGGTGAAGCATTGAACCAAGTTAGTATCAAGAACTAATTGCCACACACACTATCATTTCCTTAACAGGAAAACTACGCTGATATTATGACTTCAACGTGGGAAAGAAAAGAAAAAAAAAACGAGAGAAAAAAAAATAGTAGATGTGAGATATACCAATCAGTCCTATCATGTTTAAAAAAAAAAATATCATTAACATAGACCATTGGATTCTCTCTTTTTTTCAGTGCTCTGTTTTTGTAATGAATATGGAAGATTCTATGAATATATCCCCAACAGTGTTCAGGAAATATTTTGGCTATTGTTGATGTTGTACATGTGATTTCCATACATCATGTTAATGAAGTGGCACAAAATGTAATAATCATACAGAATAACGAGAAGGAAGGAAGAAAAGAACAGAGCATCTGAAGTATACCAGCATTGTGCCACTACCATCAGCTACTTTGCAACCAGACATTAAAAATGGCTCCTTGGAATCCTTGTGGGCCTGCAAAAGGGTATTATCGTTATTTCAGAAAGAAAGAAAAAAAATAATAACTTAGACACAATTATATAGTAAAAGTGAAGAGGCATACTATCTTGCTCTCTCCAGTCATGCTTGATTCATCAATTGCAAGAGAATGACCAGAAATCAGAACTCCATCAGCAGGTACCTGTGAAAAGGATGTCAAGTTAGTGATCCTGTGAAAGTGGTATAAAAACAAGGGGTAATTGCGCAAAACCTCCGTGTGGACAAAAACTTGGCTACCAAATTAATTTTCACTGCACTTAACTACCATATATTTCATCCTTCAATTTTTGTAAGTTAAAATTAACGGAAACTTACACTCTCTCTCATCACGTTAGAAAAATGTGCACATTATTGACATTTGAAACATAGGATTGATTATGATTAGGTGCGCATTTCCCTCACGTGATGAGAGAGTGAATATTTTCGTTAATATTAACAGACGAAAGTTGAAAAATAAACTATATGGTAGTTAAGTGCAGTGAGAGATTAATTTAGTAGTCATGTGTTTGTGGGCAATATCACAAGGAGGTTTTGCGTAATTACCCCTAAAAACAAATCTTATAAAACTGGAGCCATTTACCTGATCACCAATGTTAAGCGGTATAACATCACCAACGACTATATCATATATTGAGACCTCAATTCTTCTACCACCTCTTATAACCTACACGAGCAATTTCACATATAAACCCATAACATCACATGCACATTATATTGAAACATTTATCTATATGTATCAAATACAAGTAAATGTAAATACAGAAACAGCACCTCCAGGTGTATATTCCTTTTCTCCTCGTTCAAATTTTGGAACTGAAGAGATTGCCTGTAATCACTTATAGCTGCAGGAAAGTATAAGAGGAGAAAAATAATAACACATGTATCACTCATCAATAGATCAGCAACTAATAATAAATTGCCAAAAATTAAAGGAACGGTGCCTTCATACATTGTATTGTGACATTAAAAATTCAGTTCATTACCTGTAACAACGATAACGAGTATAACTGCAAAAGCAATGCTACCCCCATCATACCATCCTTCCTTAATACCCTATAAGCAGAAGAGAGTATAGCGTATGTTAAACTTTTATATAAATGAGAATATAGTTCAGTATGAAAAGGTTGCATTGTTGCATTGTTGCATTATGACCCTTCAAAACATCATTTCCAAATCTCAAAATTGATAGCTACCATGAAATGACGGCAGAGGCTCAAAATACTGTTTATTACAAAATCGAAAACTTAGCAAGTTAAAAACCTATTTTTTGAAGCACGTGCTAAGCTATATGAAGAATGACACAGCATAGACAGTGCCACTAAACATAACGATCTAAGAAGAAAAAAAGGCAGCTGTTACATGATATGAAATTGTAGGTGAAAACTGCCAAAAAGTCCAACTAGCAACCCAACTATACTTGTTTACACATACAACAGCAACCTAGTCATTTCCCAAACAATTTTAGGGTCAATTACATGAATATTTTAGCAAAACTCTTTAGAGTCCTCTATTTATACTCTCCTTTTCCACTCCATCCTATCTAATGTTATCTATTTTGTTAGGTCAAGCCTTATCATGTCACTCCTCACTATGTTTTTCCATATTAACTTACCCAACTCCTTTTAGTTCCTCATGAGATGACTAATCTCCGTGCAGTTTACATATCTAAATCACCTGAAACAGTTTTCCTGCATCTTGCCTTCAGTGGACGTCACCCCAACTCTTCCTCATAGTGTCATTCCAAATCTTATCATTTCAAGTGTTACCACAAATTCACTTGAGCATTCTCATCTTTACCACCCCCATCTTATAACTTTTTTATTGAAACCCATCATTTAGTGTCGTAGAGCATACTTGGCCTTATATCTACCCTATAAACTTTTCTTTCAACTTTAGAGGCATTCTTTTATCACAAAAAACTCTTGAAACTCTCATCCACTTCAACCACCCAGCACCAATTTCATTTTTAACATCTTGTCATATAGCATAGTTGACCTTATATCTACCCTACAAAACTTTTCTTTCAACTTTAAAGGAATTCTTTTATCACAAAAAAACTCTTGAAACTTTCATCCACTTCAACCACCCAGCACCAATTCCATTTCTAACATCTTCAATCCTTCTGTCTTTCTGAATTATAAATCCAACATACCTAAAATTGTCACTATCAGTAACTTCCTTATCTTCTAGACTAATTGCACTAGTAATCACCCACACATTATTGCGTAAATTACTCTCAAGATATTCAGGGACCCTTCTGCACTTAATTACACATGATAATCAATCATAATATTATTTTTTTACCGCAATAATCAATTATAATATTCATTTCACACAATTGGACATGAACTACAGATGTGCCTCTATCATGTGTAGCAACAATAATTTGTCTTTCAGGAACTTGGTAACTCCTATTAGATAAAAGCAAAATTAAATGAGGTAGAATGTAGCATCAAGTGACACCTTTATATGGTTTTAATATTTCCTCTAATTCGAGGCTAGCCGGGTACATGACAATACCAAGGAGCAAAAATGTGAAAAGTTTGTTTAGACACATCGAAATTGCACTGCAGTAGTGAGGACTATGAGCCATCTTGAAACAATCAGCCAATTCATTTAGGCTCTTACAAATATGACAAACCCCTTTTAAAATCCCAATGATTTCTTAAACAAGTGATACATCACAAAAGCATATTTTTAAGGAGTTCAATAATTCTAGAATTATATTGGCTTCCTCAAGAGGGGAAAATGTGGCATCTTTGTAGTATGTAATACCTAGATTTTGCATGTACCTCCTTGCTGCTTTTATAAAAACCAATTATGCTCAACTAGTTTCTAAAGAAAGATTAGAATAACACTACCATAATTAGGGGTGTACATAAACCAGTCCGGACCATATTTTTGGCTTAGACTGATCTATAATCTATATATTTGTAAAAATTTGGTCTTGGGCAATGCTTTTTTTTTCACTTTTGTTTCAACTCAATCTTATATAGTTCACTCAATTCACTCCAACTATACTTTCTTTCTGTAAAATTTTCTTCAAATGTGAACTTTTTTTAATTAGTTTCAGGACCAAATTGTTTTTCATCAAGTCTTACAACTCACCTCTGTCTTTATACCCAATGCTAAGGAAGCCACAGCAGCTACCATCAATATGATTAGAGTAAGATCCTGCCAAGCCTCCCAAAGGAACATCTAGAAAACCACAAAAACCAAGTAACCAAATCACTACAGCATACTCTTTTGTTTTCTGATATAATAACATAGAGAACCAAAAAAAAAAAACTAGCAGAAGCATAACAATGTTTGTAAGCTTGTAAAGTGTACCAAAAAACTGCGTCCTTGTTTTCTAGGATACGTGTTTGATCCAAAAGCAGTCCTACGTTTCAGTAAATCATCATCATCACCACGAATGCCCTTTTCTACATTTGTTTTTAACATTTCTGCTAGTCCATTAACCTGATAAAAAGACATGACAGAAAAGACCTGTAAGAATTTCATATATTAAAAAAACAAAGACACAAAACTAAAATAAATAGATAAAATAAAATAAAATAAAAAACAAGTTTATGTTGTTGACATGCCCCCCCAATGCGCTGAAGAGCAGAAAGATTATGGTCTCTTGAAATTGAAGCAAGTTCTTCTTGTGCAATTGTAAAATCACCAGTGGGGGTTGAAGGTAGTTCTGAGGTTCCTGGCACATAAAAGAAGAAAGCCAATCAATAAACAGCCATCATGGAAGAACCATTTAATACAGATCATTGCTCAACAAGAGCAGAACAAAAAATAAAAAAGAATATAAACTAGGTTCAAAAGAGATAAAATGAGGGGTGAGAAATGAAAAATATGAGGAGCACTTTAGTGACAATTTTACCATCTTCTACTAGCTTCATGTAAAAATGTTGAGCCACCGCTTTCTCAATCTTCAGCTATGAGCGAGAGATCAGGGATAGGAAAAATCTTTACTTTTTATATCTACAGTTAGCCTACTAGGCTTAGTACCATAACTAGTGAATCTTTGATTAGCACAATCGAATTTAGTTGCATTATGTCAAAGATTACAAAGCATTTCCTTATAATGGTGCAAGTCACTAATTTATATATGGTTAAATCCCTACAGTTCTTCGATCTCTTTCTTCTCTTAGGAATAGGCTTTCCTTGTTGGAGGTTAGATAAGACACAGGTATGGTAAGAATCAAGGCTTGTTTTAAGTCCAATTGTTGAACTACAAAAGTATAGGATTATATTTCAGAATAAGGGTTTTTTCTCATATTATCAATAACATAAGCTATTATGTTCATCAGACTTCTAGAGTAAGTAGAAGCTATATTTTACCTACATCCTGATATTTCATATATAAGTAGAAGACAAGGCAATCCACACGGTTAACATTCCAGGATTGCATGTCGAGTGCCCTTCTCCTGGAATATTCATTGAGGGACACAAAATAAAATGAAGGTTTTATCCAAAAATGTTACATTTTTACAAATAAAATATATTGAGCAAACCACACACACACACACACACTTATTGCTATGAGTATCTCGAGCCACCAGGTTCTCAAAGCTCAAATCTAGTTAAGCAATTAGACGTTACAGTCATCAATAAACACTCATACCAGGCTTGTGGAACTTTGATTCTTGCAGAAATCCTACTGGCATACTATGTTTAAGTAGTGCTCCAAATAGCACAAATGACTATGGGAGAGGTAAATAAAGACAATTTTTTTCTACCACCTTGAAAGAAGACATCATGGAGAACACATTCCAAAGGAAGAAAGTGACAACAAAAACATACAAAGCTTACATCACATAATACAATTTACCATGTCATTTGAACATGAGAAAATTACCATTTTCACGTTCGCCGGCTGCTTTAAAAAGATATGCGGCCTAACACAGCAAAAGGTGTAGATCAGAAAATAAACAGAATTACATTATCAAAACAGAGAATCAACCGGCAGAAGATATTATGATTACTCGTATAGCTTGTGCATGGGCTCTAATCTTCCTTAATATATTCTTCTTCTCCTCTTCCTTTTTCAAGTCTAAG
>JAYMTK010000667.1:0-20205 GCA_036897405.1 Pelargonium myrrhifolium
AGATCTAGGAGAGTCGCCTATGCCAATTGATCATACCTTGGTGATACTCGACTAGGGACGCGTTTAAGGATATATGATCTATCCTAGATAGATAATATATCCTATGGTCAATCTTCAGGAATACTATCCGTATCACAGAGATAGTATCTGAAGATTTGACAATGTCTTTGAATGGATGTAGTTGATATTACAAAATGTCCTATCACAATCATTCCAATGATTGGTCTCTAGGGCATATTCCCAACAACGTCACTCTCCCTTCCAGCTCAGCCGTCCACCTCAACCTTGTGTAAAACAAACCCTAATTTATAAGATTTACAAGACTATTAGGGTTTGGAGAATTTTGGGGGTTTGTGGAAATTTGAGGTTGTGAGTGAATAAAGGCAGTAGCTTTACATTCGAATCCAGCACCGCCAGAATGGGAAGCTACTTTGGCAATGTGTAATTTTTTTTCCACTTCAAATCTTGAATTTTTAGACAACTAATTAAGAAACACCACTAAATCAAATTGAAATTAAACAATCCATTCATTTTCTACAAAAATTCACAACCATTAATTGAAAAATAATACGCAAAATTCATTTTGTGTTTAAGAAACTCAAGAAATCCAACTAAAAAATTAGAAACAAACTAAGAACAAAAAATGGGAACGAAACCCTAGATCTGGTGTGGTGGAGGCAAGGCCAGATCTAGAATAGGGAAAGCCAAATTTGGTGGAGGCGAGACTGTCTGGTGGCCATGGCCATGGCGCGATGTCTGAGCCTCGAAGCGGAGCTCGAAGCTGATTGGGCGGAGCTCAAAGCGGAGGGATGGAGCTCGAAGCGGAGAAAGAGGAGTTCGAAGCGAAGGGGCCGATGTTGTGGTGGCCAGTGTTATAGTGAACGGTGCTCAAGATAGGGAGAGAAAAAATGGGGTTGTGGGTGTGTGAGGTTGAGAAAATATTTTATATAGTAGGTTTTTTTTTTAAAAAAAAAAAACTTCACAAAGGCTGAGGTGGACAGATGAGCTGGAAGGGAGGTGACATGACACAGCGCAACCGGGAACAGACGGTTAGTTGGACCAAATAAAAAAAATTAAGTTCATGGACTAGAATGGCTAAAACGCAAGTTTGAGGGCTAACATGCAAATACGGACAAACTGAGGTGGACAAATGAGCTGGAAGGAGGGTGACGTGACACAGTGCGATCAGTAGCAGACGGTCAGTAGGACCAAATAAAAAAATTCATGGACTATAATGACTAAAACGTAAGTTCAAGGGCCAACATGTAAATACGGACAAGTCCAAAGGAGTAAAAAATATTTAACCCTAAAAACAATACAGGCATACTCAAGAGTCATTCATTTGTTTTAGTACACGCATAATGTTAAAGTATAAAACTAATATTGTGCCTTCAACTATCAAATTAAACTTTTAGTTGAGTTGATTCTTTACATGGAATCACAATTTTTGGTGACTAAAAGGGCTCGAGTTCGAATACTGCAGCCACCCATATTAAATTTCAGCACAAGGCAAGACGTAAATCTTATTATCAGTTTAAGCTTTTAATTGAGTTAGTTTCAAGGGACGAGAGCGGTGGTGGAGGAATCATCGCCGAAACCCTCCGTATCGTTGCTCGTAGAAAACCTCCACCGTTGTTCAAAGCCACCATCATCATTGAACCACAATGTGAGACCACCTTCTCCGTCTCAAAACTCAACCAACGACCAACGCTTGATCCTATTCGATATGAGCTCCTCCACGATGCCCCTTTGCTGACCCAATGTCTCACGTCGTCTAGTTTTGCCTTGTTAGCACGTTCTTTACACCTTTGGTGTCTATGCTACATGTGGATATTAGTTAATAGAACTGTCAACGGAGTCTAATGATATCCACTACATTAGATTCAAAATAATTCTTTCAATATCAAAACTTGTACAATAAAATTTGAGGACACTCTAGACTTAAAATTTGGATACTAATCCTAATATTATGGGATAATTACAAAAAAGGACCCTTCAACTATTCGGTTCCACAAATTGCACCCCTGAACTTTGGTATGTGACTTTAAGTTAACCTGATGTATGAAAATATCTTTATGTTTACGACGTCGTTCGTTGAAGAGTAAAATGACCAAATTACCCCTTATTTTTGTTATTTATTTTTACAGTATAAATAATAAAAATTAAAAAAAGATATATCAATATCAGATCTGATTCGATAACCCTCCCAACCCCACATCCACTCCCAACTCTCTCGCTCAATCTTGTCCTCACCTCCACTCTCTTTTTTCCATTTCAGCGGTTGCGCCCAAAATTTCCTGGTGAGGGCGCGGTGATGAAGGTGGCCGAAGGACGATGTCCGAAGACGAAGAGTCGGCGAAGCCGGTCACGACGAGATATGGAGGGAATGACCTAGGAAGCCACCGCCGCCGCTCGCTCACCGACCCTCCGTCTTCTCCGATTTAGGCTCGTCGACCTCAGATCTCCTCAATGTGGCCTCACCGGCTCAAGGCTGGCCTCCAAGGCATCTTCTTCCCGCTGGCGATGTTCACGGCCTTGTTGAGGCCTCTTCTTCTCCGGCGATGGCTTAGTTTAGTTTCGTTTGTTAGGGTTTAGTTTGACTTGTGATTTGTTTTGAAATTGTTAAATTATGAGATTCAAATAGGGTTTAGTTTCACTAATTTTGATTTATTTTGTAATTATTAAGTTCATGAGAATCAAATGCACATGAAATTGCTAATGTCATGATAAAATAGGGAATAATTTTGGATTTTTCGGCGAAAAAAGAACATTCCGGTAAGACTTTCACTTTTTATGGTAAAGTGATGAATTTTCCGGTAAGATTATGAAATTTCTAGCAAACTTATGAAATTTTTGGTAGATTTATGAACATTCCGACGAAATTATAAATATTCCGGCAAATTTATGAACATTATGACATTATTGAAGAACGTTGGATTGATGTTGATGTAGGGGAAAGGCAATTTCAAAATTTCAAAATTATTCTCATCAAGTGACTAGTACATGACACACTTAAACCAATTTTTCGTTAACTTTAACTGATGAAATGATTTTTCGTTAATTTAGAGTAACTTAAAGTCACGTACCAAAATTCATGAGTGTAATTTACAAAACTCGATAGTTAAAGGGAGGTTTCTATAATTCCCCATGATATTAAGAGGTTGTTTGGAAACACTTATGGGTCTGCATAAGTTGCTGCACACCCATTAATATTGTGTCAAATCATCAAAAGTCAACTAAAATTCAATATTTTCTCTTTCTATTTTTGTAACGATGGAGAATTAAAAATAAACAATTTGTTTTTTACTTATGTCAGAATAAGTAGAGAAAGAATACCTATTCTCCATACTTATGTGATTATGACTTTATAAAATATTATTACAAATAATATAAAATATTTATCTCTTGCTTCTTTTTTTTTTTACCGAACAATAGTTGCTTATAGAAATACTTTTAAAAGTTAAAAAAAGTGTTACCAAACAAACACCAGTACATCAAACACCAAAATTGTGGCGGTCTCTAAGGATACGAACGATGCGGCGGCTGGCGACCCAATCATGATATTGGTTCTTTGTAATTGTATTGTACGTACGTGGTGCAGAATCATTGGATCTTTATCCTTTCGGTGATCGATCCCTCTCATTTTTAAATTTTATCTTCAAGTCCCCAAGACTATACTAGACTAGACTAGAGGCAACAACAACACAAAAGAAAAGAATAAAGGGCCTCTTTTGTTTTGTTTTGTTTTGTTTTTGTTTTTGTTGGAATCCAAAATCCCATCGCCATTTCCACACATCACATGGATTCGCTGGACGACACCTCCTGCTGGGATTTTCTTGATTGCACCTTCATCGACGCCGCCGATATCTCTTGGCCTCACGACCACAGGTTCCTTCATTTCTAGGGTTATGCAAGTTCTTCACCATTCGTCTTGTGCCTGCAATTATCTGTAATTTGCTGTAAAAGCGATTCAACTAGTTGCTCAATACCAGTATGTTAATTGCAGTGCTGCTCTGGAACTTGACTTTTCGTCCACTGGTGCTGCTGTGTCACAGGAAAAGGAATGCACAGGGAAGAGGTACTTCACTTTATACTCGTAGATTTGCATGTCAAATAATAGGTGAATTTTAATTTTTCTTTTTTTGAATTTTTGATGTAACTAAGATGAGTTTGCTTTTTAGTTTTCTTTTTTAATAAGGTGAATTTGTCGGTTATGTTTGATTGATTTAGTAGGGGAAATTAGTATGCCTGTTACACACTATGGTTAATCTGCAAATTCTAGCATGTGGAGTTGGCTATTTATTAAATGGTTAGATGACTTGTTTGTGGGTTCTACTAGGTTGATTTGTGTGTGCTTACAGCCAATGTTAATAACAAATAACATAACATGATTCAGTTTATAATTTGTTTAGCTGTTCTAAGAACTACTTGGAATTTGGATGATATGTTTCTGTCCCCAAAACATTCTAGACCTCTAGTGGAGGGAGAGAATGAGTTACTATTATATGAATGTTCAGTGGGTCCAGTCCAGTGCGTGTTTACTGAATTGAAGCCAGTTCAAGAGCTGGCCAATTGAGGAACTGTCTTTGTATACTATCATATATAAATACACTAATGTATCAATATTTTTTTTGATCGGCAAAGTACTAATTTTGTTAAGATTCATTCAACCATTTGCCCTACTTATGTACAAGTGTTGCAGTGTTCTCTTGCCTTTTTCTTGACTACTTTCCTGTTATTTACAGGCAACGGAATGATTCTTGTGGCAGGGCGGAGACCAAAGCTTGTCGTGAGAAATTGCGGAGGGAGAAACTAAATGACAGGTATGTATTGTATTAAGATTTCATTACTAGATAAGATAATTTGTATCAGAAGTGACAAGTTTTTGTTCAAGGTTTTTGAAATCTTTGTACTTCTCAGCTTTGTATTTGCTATGGATTGTTCCTGTAAAAATACAGGGAAAATTACTGAAAGAACCCCTATTTCCTCAAACAATTCACTTAAACTATTTATTTCCACATATTGATTCCTGAATATAATATGCGTCCCTCAGGTAGATTTGATTTCCATATATGATTGGATTAATTAAGATGACATAAACAAGACATTTTATATTTGGATTAATTTTCAAGTTACAACTTGGAGATGTATTGATCAGATAGGTTCTGTTTGTTTTTTCTTTAACCTAGGTCTTATTAAAAATGAAGTAATTAATGAACTGAGGCGTCTTTTCTTTGTAGGATTCTAGGATTTAGATGATACCTAGATAAAAGGAATGGGTCTAGCTAGCATCCCCAGAATTCAATCTTAATTAGGTATGGAGATTTTCATGTGGGTATAATGTCTCTAATTTAGTGAGGACTGATAAAATATGACAGAGGAACCTACTAGTAACCATAGTCTAGGGGTCAATTTTGACTCTAGTGATTGAGGGAGTGAACTGATAAGAGGTGTTAGTACGGGCAACTTGGATGTAAATGATCTCTGATAGGCACAGTCATCAAAACTTAAATCACTTATTTTCTGAGAACCCTGTAATTTGTTATTAACTTTCATGATTCTCTGGTGTCTCTAAGGAAAGGTAAATAGGGTGCTTTGACAATAATATCTCTTGCCTATCATTCTTACAGGTTTCTAGACTTGAGCTCTGTTCTGGAACCTGGAAGACCTGCCAAAACTGATAAGCCAGCCCTAATCGATGATGCAATCAGAGTCTTGAATCAATTAAGAACTGAAAATCAAGAACTTACAGAAACGAATGAGAAACTAATAGAAGAAATTAAAACTTTGAAGGTTAGTTTTTTAAATTCTTTCTGATTATTACGGGAAGTCATTCTTTATTTCCTTCTAATATTGGTGTAGGACCAGTGCTAAAATTTATAATACTTGCTGTGATATGTTTGTCTATTGAGGACATTTGTTGGCCCATTCTTTGAGAGCTTTAATCTATATGTGATAAACTACTCTTTGTGATTATTGTACGAGTGTTATGCTATAACTATCATGAAATTACTTTGCAATGGGGTGTGTGGTGGTTGAGATGTTGCATGTAGGAAGAATGTTGAGATTCCATATTCTAAGGCTGAAAAGTAGGAGTGATTAGTAAGCGAGCACGTCCTTAGTTTGTTCAATCATGTCATCCTGGAAGTCAGCTAATTGATGGTGACATAACATATTATCAATTTGGATGGCTTATTGCTGCTGACCTAGATTATTTTTCTATTTCTAGAATTAGATAGTGTGTGATATATATGTCTGTTGATTTCACGAAGTCTGCCAGTGATACCTGCTTTAAATAGAAATGGATAGTTTTTTTTTTCTTCTCAAATGTTGTACAACAGACAATAATCTCTTAGGAAAGTGATTTTAAAAGGCTGAGTGTGCTAGTTCTTCCACAATTTTTTATTTTTTATTTTTTGATACGTATTTCTCTTTCAATTTTTGCTTATGTTAATCTCCAGAACTTCTTGAAACGAATCTCTCATGTTCCCGGTTTGTGGTTCTTTAGACCATTGATTTGCCTTTCTTCCTCCTTTCAAATTAGTTCCTTGGTAGGTGCTACACTATTTTTCAATGCTTGATCTGGGATTAAGATCTTTTGAGTTTTGACACATTTACTTTTGTGATTCCTGCAAGGTTCCTCATTTTATTAGTTGGGTAGCAAAGAGATACAAGGTTCATGTCAAACAAAGCTTTGAGAATTCTATATTCCTAAAGCTTGTACTGTAGTCTACTTTTTCATTGGGATATATCTCATTTATTACATGATTATTTGGGTTTATAATTGAATGCATTGGATGATCTGTAATTAAAAGTCTACCTCATTTGTGCAATTTTCTTATTGGCGAGCTTTAGAGTAATGCTGTTTTTGTTTTTGTCCCTCCCCTACTACAGGCTGAGAAGAATGAACTTCGGGAAGAGAAACTTGTGCTGAAATCGGATAAAGAAAGGATGGAGCAGCAATTAAAAGCTATGGCCATGTCACCTTCTGGGTATATGCCGGCCCATCCGGCTGCATACCATGCTGGAGTGAACAAGATGGCAGTTTATCCCAGCTATGGTTTGGTCCCAATGTGGCAATATTTACCTCCATCCACTGTTGATACATCTCATGATCATGAACTAAGGCCTCCTGCTGCCTAGTTATTGTTGGATCAGTCATCTAGTGGTTTTGTTGACTGTTAATTTGTAGATATTCTTCTCTTTGAAATAGCCTGATTTTTAAGATTCACATACTGGTGAATGCATGGTAACATTGACAAACAAATGTAATTTGGATATTGAATAAATTTTGTTAACCCTTGATACAATGGTGTGGTGGCAGGTGTATTAGGGTTCTTACATAAACATACAGAATCTCTGCAGTACATTTGTCATTTGTGACATGAAGATTGTATGCCAATTCTGTTGGTTAGTTTGTAAATATTGTCTCTTGGAGGCGTATCATGAATTTACATGCTATGCCTGTAAGTGGAATGAGGTTAAGGTTAGTATGCTAGGATTGCCACTAATATGGAAGGATGTAAGTGGAGTTAACATGGTCAGAAAAGACGCGAAAAGTCGGGAAAATAATGTACTGAAGGGTTGAACGGGCATCTAGGAGTGCATAGAATTTGGTCTAGCATAGCTACTAGTCTAAACGAGCTTTCAATTGATACTACAGTTTAACGCGCAAGATCGAATTTTGAAGTTCCTTTTTCCCATTATCCAAATGTAACGAAGTTTTTTATTTGCTTATTCATTCTTCTAATATAATTATATACAATGTAATAGGTAGAACCCTAATGCAATGAGAGATCCGAAATTTGGTGAGAGCAAACACAAAGAGAGGCGATCAACTCATTCTTCATTTGTGTGAATTTAGAGATTACCATTTTGTGTTTTCTTTTCTCTTTTTATTTGTGTAAAGTAGTGAATGAAACGTATTGAGTTATGTGTTTTGTGCTTGAAGTACGTCATTGATATATAATATTGTGACTAAAATATTCCCAGTTTAGTATTGGTTCTATATGTTGGACCGATTAACATTTATATGGTATTTGGATAACAAAATGAGATTCTCAAATCCAAAGTTACTCTCATGCATGCTGAAAAAGTCATAATTCAAACCTTAAGAATGGGGATCTCAATCCCATGCACATTTGTGAATCTAAACACTACCTAATTAAACTGATTATGTGGTGGTTGACCATAAAGCTTGAGGATTTAAACTATGATCCTCTCCATTTCTATCAAGTGTAAATTATTGAGCTATACTAGCAATATTTTTGATGTTATATATGTGAGTGGAACTCGATAGCAACTTCTCTGGTTTTGTGCCAGGAATTAATGCGAATGCCAATTGCCAAGCTTTGATATACTCTTTTAACTTTTAATAATGATATTCTAATTAGTTACTCTGTCGTTGTCTGTACACTACAAGAATTGATTCACTTGTGAAAAAAGATTACTTTTGGTGGTTCATGATGCAATTATACATTACTATATAGATGCCATTGTCAGCTAGTTTGATCCCAGGAATATATAGTTTCTATTTACTACTGAAAATCCAAGGAATGATACCATAGGTAGTACTATGTAGAATTTTATCCGCATAAATTCTTTCTGACTGATGATGAAATTGGCTTAATTAGTTAACAAATAATGAACAAAACATTAATTTCCATTGGTTGACAAAATGCTAATCAGTTAATTAATGTCTTTAAAACTTGATTTGTATATGTTGTAATGTAATAGGTATAGGTGATTACTGAAATCAAATCAAAATGGATATAGTGTAGTTGTTTAGTTTGTAATTGTATACATACAACAATTCACTTGTCAGGTTTTGATTCTAATTAAGGCTCCCCTGTCTTGGGATCTTCATGATCAGGAACCTCCGTGTCAGCTTGTGTGTCACCTTCTTTTCCCCACAGTAGCAAATACAACCCAATGATAACAACACCTCCTCCTACTAGGCTGATATACATATATATGTGTGTGAACAAGTTTAGTTTAACTGAATCTGAAACTACTGTAATATATAGGAGTAACATACATACATGTAAATTTGAAATTAATTACCTTCCAAGGTAAAGTTTTTCACCCAGTACAAAATATGCTAGGAGTGCCACAAGTATTGTAGATAGGGGGTTAAACATGGTCACAAATACGGGTCCTTTCTCTTCTGTGCACCATAGTTGTATGAAGATTATTAGCCCTGAGCACACAACACCCTGCATTGCATTGCTATGCATCATGATTCATAATTACAATTGATTGAAAACAAACCTCCATCTAGCTACTTACACCATATATGATGGACCAGAAATCAATATTATTGAATCCTACGGTCCAAGCTGCCCGTTTGTGCTGTATCATCACTGTGAACACAGCTGATTGTGCTCCCCCGACGAAGCTCATCCACGCTGTCAGCGATAGTTGTGCCGGATATCTTTTTAGTGTAAGTGCCTGCGCATATATAGTTTTCAGTTAATCATCTATGCCGGAGTAATATATATAGCTAATTATGAGATGAAATTAAAATGAATGAATTACCTGCATGATGTACCAAATAGACCATATTATGCAGCTTGCAACAGTGAGAATAGAGCCCTTGAGCCACTCCTCATGAACTGTGGTGCTTCCTTGAATTTGCACAAAAGGAGGCCATAGGTTTCTCATCACAGGTCCCTTGTAAAGTGTCATGGTCATTACACCACCCAAGGATATCAGAGTTCCAACAACTTTTGCCATTCCTCGAGGACTTCGCAGATTCACAACCTCTAATCTGCAATTGCAAATCATATCATTATACTATATAAAAGCAGAGACAGAGTTTCTGCATATGTGTTAATTGTGAATTAAACCAACCAACCAACCTCAGCACAACTGCGATTACAAATGTTAGAGATGCTATGGTGTTGACCATGGATGCAAGAAAGGTAGGAGATGTGTATCTCAAGCTTGCAAAGTACATGTTTAGGGTCAAACCCACCCTGTGATACATATATAGATAAGTCACAAGTAGTGTTAGATCAATATTGTTGTTTATAATAGCTAGCTAATTAAGATGCACAAGTACTTATACTAGTGATCCTTACCCCAAAAGAGACAGAATAAATATCTCAAAGAAAAGAGCTAATGTCAGCTTTGGCCTCACTTTTCTGCAACCAAAGCAACAAAATATATGAATTAGATGGATATGATGAGAGTAGAGTAGAGTAGAGTAGTGTAGAGTAGGTACCTCTCTAGAAAGTAGGCAAAAGGTAGTATGACTACTCCGGACACAACATGTCGATACGTAATGTAAACATGAGGGTTCATTCCATGGTTGAAGGAAGCTTCAGTTATGAAATAGAGAAAAGTGTAGCCCAACTGAGTGAGAACCATGAGAATGTGTGGCTTGAACTTGTTGTAGAACCCCACTACAAAACATGAGCAGTGAAGCCCCATTTAATTAATTTGCTTCCTTCAAATGAAAACAAGTGATGATGCGTCTCATCATGTATCTATATAGAAGATGTAGAAGAGTATTAGTAGTAGCTAATGGGGTGTGGATTCTGCAGGTGGTGGCATATTGTTGTTGGAAGTATCAAATTCTTGATGATACAGTGACAGTACTGCCATGATTGCTATGTGGAGAAGATGGAATTATTCTGCATAAACCAATCTCCTATATATAGGAGTTTGTTACAGAAAGCAATCAGTTGAGAATTACTAGTTTAGTTTTTATTTTCCCAAGTGGAGCATAAGACAAGTGAACAAATTATCTTCTGACACAACATTTGACCCATCCTCTGTTCTTTATTGATCTACATTTCATCTGTTTTGAGTTAATTTGATTACACATGCAACTATCCAATCAAATCATATCATATCATATTACATAGATGAATGTTGTGTCTAGGTACCAGATTACATATATGATATGTATATATTGATCAACAAATCTCCATCATCGAAGATTTTTTGAAAAAAGTTAAGATATTGTATTCTATATATACTCAACCCACACAACATCGTCTCAAACTCGATATATATATGGATCACGAATCCTTGATATGCGTACATATATGTTAAGTAACAATAAGAACTCGGACAATCAACTTTTAAACTATATATATCTAGTTACCTTGAAACTAAATATACAAAAGTTCAATTAGCTATATTATTATTCCATATGGTGTTTTCCTTTGGGGTTTTGTAGAATAATGCAATTGGTGTGTTTGGCTAGTAGTATCTTATCTAACAATCTAACTTTTATACAGAATAAATCAATTTATTTTTTATTTTTGAAAAAGAAGACTTTAATCCTATGATGGTGTTGCAACATGAAATTATTCTTGATTACTTGATTCCCCATTTGGCACACTTTTTGGTTTTTGCCATTATAGATCGAGTAGTCATATACACTACTATTAATTCCATGTTCCTTGTTATGCTAATTGTGATTGCATGTCCAACAAGCAACATTTGCAATTCAACTAACCATTTGTCTATCGTTATTTAGACATGCATTGGGGGATGGAAAAATAATTATGTAACGTGAAGTTAAAAAATAAAATTTGTTGGATGGAACATTTTTGGTTGTTTGCTAGTTGCTTTCAATTGGAGTTTTTAGGATGGCAATTGTCCATTTCTTTTGGCCTTTCTTTCTTGGTGATTGAATGAAGGACCAAACAATTTCACAGCAAGCAACGTTAAGGCCATTAATTTCTGCAACAATTGTTTGGTTCATCATTCACTGAAAAATGGTCCAGATCGATGCCACCTATAAAAAAAAGACTATTGATATTGCACAATTTTTCATAAGTAAACTCAACTTGGAAGAAGGTAAAACGCGTGTTTGACTGCCGTGTCACTCAGATGAATTCGAGAGAAACTGGAAAAGCGATGAGGGAAAGCTCACTTTACAGGGACAAAGCAGGCCAGTGTCGCAGTGTCGTGTCCTGCCTCACACTCTTAAGACTATCTACTGGAGGGGCTAAGATAATACACCAAGACTGCTCCAATAGAGTTGAGGCAGACTCGCAAATTGCAACATTGGCCAACATAGTGGGACCGAGATTATCCTCCTGAGGGTTGTTTCCTTTAACATTCACAACTTCGAGATTCTCCCATCAAAGAAGCACCCTCAAGATAACCTGAAAGCAAGGTCGCTTAAACCAACCACATCGAATGTAATGTTGCCCAAATTAAGGTTGCACCAAAGGGTGGAGTATCACCAATAAGAGAAATCAAACTCGTACGTCTCGTGTCTGGGAGAGCATTCAAGTTTGTGCGCCCCACACTTGAGAATGTTGGCAAGGTCGGTCAAATTGTACAACCTAGTCACTAGAACGTCACACAAAGATGACAGAAATTAGTAGGAACTAAATTTTCCTTCCACTACTCTTTGGAGGTAAGTAAAGGTCTCAAATCTCGGGTGAGCGATCGGGAGGCAAACCATAGGCTCACCAAGAGACTCGTGTCTTCACCAACTAATCACATACCATGTCGTCGTACTTGATTCGTAAGTATAAATACCCCCCTCCCTAAAGGAGACAAGATCTCTCACTTTCCACAATCTTGACTTCTCTCCAAAATTCTCTCCAAATTTGTAATGTCCATTGGAATCTTTTTGAAAGAAAAAAAAAAAAATCGCATTCTCACACCCAACTATGCACCCAACTTGGGTTTCCAACTAACAATGTGTTTCTTATGTTTCAGGACCCAAGACCCCGACTCTACCTCTCGAAATTTGAACCAACAATTCTAAAATCCTAACTGAAGTCATATTTTATCATAAAAGGCAAACGAAAAAATCAAAATGTCATATAAGTTTAACATGTTAAAAAGAGAACAAAAAGTATATATGCACTCAGTAGTCAAAACATCGCCGGGCTCTGATTGGTATGAATGACAAAAAATGGTTTAGAATGCATTTTCAACGGAGAGATGGAGTGAGTGTAATTTTCTGATTCATTTATGGTAACATATATAAATGATTTGACATATCACATGATATATGCCACGACTCTTATTACCACAAACATGAACAAACAGTATTGGTGACTACTAAGGAGTCAGGAGTGGTGTGTCCCTTTGTTTAACACTTGTTTTAGCAGCACCACTGAATACATAAGAGCTCCCATGTGGCATGCCAATTTGTTAATCACAAGGCAGCTGAAAATATCTTTATTTTCCCTTCCCTCATTTTCTGGTGGATAAACATCATACAAACTCTGTATTATATGACATGACAAACTGTGTAACAACTCAAAGTAAAATCTCCAGGTTGGTGACCATCTGCATGAAGGTGCATATTATCAAGTTTGACTTCTTTTATTTCAGCCACTAAACAAGTTCATCACCACAATATAATTGTTTGTTTCACAAAATTTACTCTTCTAATACATGGTTTAACCAGTTTCCTTGGTAACAATATATTTGTATCCTCTCAACCTTCACATTCAACAACCAAAAACAATGACAATGTAATACAAATATTACAAGAGGAAGAATATATCTATATGATTCATCTAAGGCGTATTTCGGGTATCCTAATGCTATTCTTCTTGTTTCGTTCTCTATTCACACACACACACACACACACAAAAATCAAAACTTGTATGACAAAGGTGCATACACCGAGTGGA
Organism: Pelargonium myrrhifolium; assembly: GCA_036897405.1. Classification (NCBI taxonomy): domain Eukaryota; kingdom Viridiplantae; phylum Streptophyta; class Magnoliopsida; order Geraniales; family Geraniaceae; genus Pelargonium; species Pelargonium myrrhifolium. The sequence goes on from JAYMTK010000667.1 coordinate 13,620, forward strand.
AAATCCAAAAGTCTGTACAATGTAGATCTTAACATCCAGCCAATAGCCACAACATGATAAGAGATGATATTGCAATGGTTATCCAGCCCAGATAGGCCAAGACGACCGACATCTGGTATTTCTGGCATTCCTCCCCAAAACTGCAGTGCCCCAAGTCAGTGAAGTACAAAACGGTTATGCCAGCAGAAGCGGACGCTGCTGCAAGAGATAACGTTCCTGTGACCTATTGGAAAAATTATACATGATGGTGCTGTCAACAGTGGATCACATTAAACATACTACTCTATGTTACGTTGTATAACTGTATGTTAATAGCCAGAAGTTATGTATATTAATACTAACCCAGTCTCCAACTACAAAGAGGCTGACTAGAACAGGATTATGAAGCACCTTCTTTCTCGCTAACGAGTATGCATCTAAAGTTGCAAGACCAAAGCTCCAAATGACTTGCAAACCCATTGAAGCAATCAGGTAACTGAAAATAAAAAAATAAAGGTATCTGGTAAAAAAAAAATGTTTCAGATCTCATACATTCTGTGATTGATGGAACATATGATATATGGACGCCGTTTAAGGAAAACAAAAACATACTTCAATTAGATCTTTCAAAAACTTTACAAAGCGGGTAGTGAATGCAAAAGTAATCTGTGAGGCAACTTCTAGTAAGCTACCCAAAATCCATTGGAATACTTGTACAAGCTACGTCCCCAAATATAAGTGTCCACTTCGTCTATAAAGAAATTGTCCCAAACTGACTGTCCACCATTTTTTTTTGTTAGTTAGTTATGCATGAATTACCAACAATATCCTCGAGTTAAGTTAGTTACAACATTTTGAATTTGTTACAAAAAGAGCGCACAGGGGCATATGCACTCTTGACTAACTTATCTTTAACTATTATACGAATAGGAAACTGGACACTATATTGAGAGAGAGGGAGTAATATTTTCCCTTTAATTCTTCATTACCCATATTAATTCGATGGGTGACATGCCCCAAATGAGATCATTAAGAACATATAAAATGATATGAGCGCTACACATTTGTCAGCAATCTCGTGAGTGATTAAGTTGAGAAGCAACTAATCTTCTGATTCATAAAAAGGGTATGAACCTAATGAACTACCTTCCACTAATAACTGAATGCTCAGGCTCTTCCCCCTGATTCTCCCTTGAATCGGTACAAAACTGCAAAATGTCAAGACATAGCTAGGCGAGTATCTTAACATATTTTGATTTTCACCCACCTAAAGAACCCGGATAACTTTCAACCATGGTAAAGTTAAAAGAGTTTATGGAATCAAATATTTAGACAATGCAGCCTCAAGCCATAGGTAAATAGCACGAGTAGTCAAACTCAATGATCTTAATAAACTAATCAAAGCTTGATTTCCAGATAAAGAGAAGAGCATAACTAGACTGTGTCCTAGCTCAATAGAATCTATAAGAATACCCAACCTAAAATGCATATGACATTCTTGTTCTTTCTTTTCATGTCATGGTTTGTTAGTAATATCATGATTCCTACAAATTTACTGATAGAACCAATGGGCACAAGCCATGGTTGAAAATGAACATTCACCTAATGTATAAAGAAATGTGTATAACTTGGGTTTTAGAGATCCAATTAATCAGAAGAAAAAGGCCAAAGAGACTGAATCTCAACCCATAACTCTTTTTTCTATAGGCCAGTCTGCAATTCAATTTCATTACAAGATTGATAAATCATCATGTGTAAAAGCAAATTCAATATTAGAATTTGTATAGAGCTAATAAAATGACTCACTACTGAATCTCAAGAATTTATCCATTCTAATTGTTTTCTTGAATCCTAAATTCCCAGAAGAATTGAATGGTAAATCACAATCTGATTAATGAACTCATTTCAACCAAAAGGAATATTTAAGAAAACTAATAATTTAGAGATGCAGCACCAAAATCACACAAAAAGGAAAAGAGTAGAAGTAGGAGAACGATAAATACAATACCAGAAAGCAGTAACATTGAAGAAGTTGCCAGTAGAAGTCATGGCAGCTATAGAGGCAGCAGCAAAAACAAACTGCAAAATCCTGAGAACAAGTCCAGTCAAGGTCCCAGGTGTTCCAGCAAAATCCTTCATTTTGCTACAAACCCATCATCAACAACCACTTCTTCAAGTTACTTGTTGTTTCAGAAAACAAGAAGAACCAAAAACTGAGGATTTATGCCCAAATCGGGTGATTTGTCAAAAGATGGAGAAAAACTCAAATCCAGATGAGATTGAGAGGAGAAGAAAGGCGTGCTAATTTGGGAAAAGTTTGGACTTAAAAAAAGAGAGAGGACATTTATTTATAAAAAAAGAAGCAAGTCATCAGCAGCCAACCAGTGGGCTAAAAAGTAGCAGCAGCAGAGCAGGTCAGATTTGTCCAGGCCCACGTCACTTCTGCTGTGGTCGGTAATATATTATTGTATGCTACATCCGTTTCAAAATAAGTATCGTTTTAGAGATTTTCACGTACATTAAAAAAAGATGCTAAATGACTTTTTTGTTCTTAAATAAAGACATAAAAATTATTACTACCTTCGTTTCAAAATAAGTGTCGTTTTAGAGTCCAATTTTTGTTTCAAAATAAGTGTCACTTTCTACTTTTAACAAAATTTATCATCTTTTCTTAATATGTGTGAAAATCTCTAAAACGACACTTATTTTGAAACGGATGTAGTATTACTTTTGGAATTATCCCTACAAACTTTTTATCTTCCATATGAGACAAAGAAAAGAAAATTATGACTAAAGGATAATATGAGAAGTTCATGCGTAAAAGTTTGTTAAAAGTACAAAGTGACACTTGTTTCGAAACAAAAATTGGACTCTAAAACAACACTTATTTTGAAACGGATGTAGTATTTGGTAATTTCGTTACTTAACCACTATAATGATTTTTTTTATAAAAAAAAAAATGATTCAATTTAGCCCCTTAACTATCCATTTTATTTTAAAATAGTTCATGAATTTTGTTTTTGTTTCACTTCAGTTTACTTAAGTAAACTAACAGATTCCGTGAATATTAACTAACACCGTTAAAAAACTAACCAAAATGTGTAGTTTTACATTTTTACCTTTTATACTTTCAATCTTTTCATTTATACTATCTTCTTCAACACTAACTGTATATTGTTGTACTTTCCGGTCACCGGTTTGTAGATCTCGGCCACTTGAATCTGCAAAATTTGAGATTTTAAATTCAAAATTTATCTCAAAATAAACAAATCAACGGGAAATAAAACATAAAAACATATCAACTGAAAATCAAAAATAGATCTCAAATATCTCTCAGCAATGGTCCTCCTCGGAGAAAAAGACGGCGAGCTGGTGGCCGGAGGGTTTAAGGAAGATGGCTGCCATAGAAGATGGAAGTGGTTGTAAAGCACCAATGACTTGCAGAGCACCAAAAGTTCAAGGTCCTCGCCGGCGGTCTCAAGCTCTACCCGATTTTGGGGTCTTAATTGTTAATGATAGATTTGATTTTTTGAGCTCAAAGTTTAACTTTTTTTTTAATTGTTAATGATAGATTTGGATCTCTTATTTTGGAATGTTTCCGTGACTGCACGCTTGAGAGCTCAAATTTATAGTAACTGGATACACAATAAAGTAGATTGGTTGAAGATGTTACAGCTTGAAGCAAACTCTTTATTTTAGAAAATGAGATAAAAATTGAGGTTTGCATTGATTTCTTAGTTGAGAGATTAATATTGGTTTCAAATTTTGATTTAGAAATCTGAAATAGTATAGATTTTGGTGACCGGAAACTGCAACAATATGTAGTGTTGGTGTTCAAGAAGATGGTATAAATGAAAAGATTGTAAAGTACAAAGGGTAAAAATGTAAACTACACATTTTAGTTAGTTTTTTTTAATGGTGTTAGTTAATATTCACGGAATCCATTAATTTACTTAACGGTACGGACCATTGCGGAACAAAACAAAGATAAGTGAACTGTGGAGGAACAAAACAAAGTTCATGAACTATTTTGAAATAAAACAGATATTCAGAGACTAAATTTGATCATTTTCTTTTTTTTTTAATAAATTAACTACCGTAATCATACATGCAAAAGTAAAATATTATACAACGGATTAATTTCAAGCGATTTTCAAAATTATTAACTACCTTGAGGAAAATTTGCATTTGTAATCCTTAAGCAAGTATGTCTCAAACAAATGTCTTGCTTTAAATTTTGAGATAATTGTAGATACCTTCATCAAGTATAGCCGTTTTGTAGATTAGATCACTTGGCATGTTGAACAAGCTCAACCTTTATCATATTGAAGCTTGACCCGACCTGTCTTGAGAACACACTATGAACTCGTTTGAATTAGTGTCATTCTCCATTTGAGCATGCAAATCGATTTGAATCCAAAAAAATCCTCAGCAACCTAGATTGAGATCAAAATCGAAACAACATAAATCAAGAAGTAGACATACATTATTGCATGCACACAAATAAGAGAGCATATAATTAGGGCTATGTTGTGTGAACGCAAAAAAAAAAAAGAACAATTAGGGCTTTATTCATGCTGAGAAAGAGGCTGACGTGGCGAGCTCTGGTGATGTGGAAGTTGACGTGGACGCAAGTGATGGCGTGTTAGTTTAGAATGGTGATGATGTGTCAGTTGGGAGCCGATTATAATAGGTCGATTGGAAAAAAAATTAAAATTTTGGTTAGTGCAGGGTTCAAAACTAGCAAATACCGTAAATAAGAGTCAACTCTAAAATTCAAGCAAGTCCATGAGATGCTACCCAAAAATCATCAGATCACTCGACGAATAGAAATGTGACGTGTGTCGCTCGAACACCATATCATAAGTCTTGTGGCTCCACGCTTGCTTCCACGAAAGAGCCCGAAACCTTATTAGTATACGAGGGTCTAAGCCAGTCGACGCTCCGAACAGCTCTCTCGGCCAACCATCGCTCTGAATAGCTCTCAAAACCAACTAGTGCTCCAAACAGCTATCATAGCAGTGCTCCGTTCAGCCATTTAGCTCCATCGCCCACCAAGGGACATGGGAAGCCAAACAACAATCAACTAGTCACACATACTCCATCTCAAAACAACACAATGGCGTTTTATAAGCCTTGAGCCCCTTGGACACTATCCCACAAGGTAGAGGCTTCTAGGGTCTTCATTGTACGCTCCCTAACATAAGGGTCGTACGGAAGCGTATCGACTCATCCGACGTCCGCGAAGACATATTTTCGCAAGACTTGAGGCCCCAGGACACTACCCGCGCGGTAAAGGCTTTTGGGGCGTCTACGTACACCTCGGCGCACGAGGAATGTACAGGAACTGTCTGCCTTGCTCGACACCCGCACACGACACACCAGAGAGCTAGAACTCCAAGCCACCAAAGTGGGGCCCAAAGTGGACCCCACCTAAATTTTCAGCAAATCACGTGTTGACATGTGGCACAAGTTTGGGTCAGTATAAATACACCCTCATATTAAGAGGAGGGGTTTTCATTCTCTCAAATTTCACTTATCTCTATAGCTTTCTCTCTCTAAAACGCTCTCAGGAGTTTCATATATTCCGACCGAGATTTTGCTCTCACGCCCAAGGCAGCGTCCCGGAAACACACCGGGTACCTCGTTCTTTGGTGTTTTTACCTTTGCAGGTCCGACGGACATCATTAATGAACCTTGACATTAGAGATGTGCATTGGCTATTTGATTGGACAAGAGAATTTCGATTTAGAGAATTTCATACTTAAGAAAACTTGCATAACATGTGGACGAAAAGCGACATTTTGGTGCGTTGCATTGACCAAGAGAAACATGCGCATCACCGAGAATTCTGGAACAATTTTACCCTTAATAAAAAGTCTCACCTCAACAAGAGTTGATTGTTTCGTTGACGGGTCTAATAGTAGACACCAAATAGGTTGAAAATAAAAATTCAGGTACACGTTTGGTGGAATAAAATTTAGATACCAAATTAAATTTTTAGTGTAAGTTTAAGTACCAAATTCGCCCTTAATTTAAATTTGTTTGAAAATATTTATCGCTTGTGCCTAAAGAATTGTATCCATCGAAGACTTTTTTGTTGGACAATAAATCGGACTCCACGGACAGAACTTTCCAAACTTAAATCTTATGGGGGTATTATTGTATTAAGACAAAAATTCCAATCCAATGTAGTACAAATTAAACAACAATACAAAACATGACTTTTGGCTCTCAAGATACAGTTCAAAACTTATATCCATCCATCTATCTATCTATCTATCTATCTAGAAGACATCCTGTTAAGGCCCGAACTGCCATATCTTAAAATAGGTTGAAATCTACATAGCTTCTAACTAACTAAGGTATCGTTTGGGAACTCATTTTTTGCTAAGGAAAAGTTGAGGTGATAAGGGCAAGTTAAGAGTCAAACTAAAATATTATGTTTGGAAAAATGGTCAAGAAAAGTGGGTGGAAAAACAACATTCCCAAGTTGGATAATTTTCCCACATTCATGAGAATCTAAAATCCCATGGGGGAGGTGGGATTTTAGAATCCCACGTATTTTCCCGAGTTGTGGGAAAGTGACATGACAATTATACCCTTC
>JAYMTK010000668.1:0-20199 GCA_036897405.1 Pelargonium myrrhifolium
CTTTTTCCCGGGGTTCTCAAATGAAATTGGTACCCAAAAGCATTTATGAAGCTCTTATTTGAATCCAAAACCTTGAAAGCTTCCTCGAAATCCTTTTCATAGCCCATTTTTGAATTTGGGATCCCGACAGCTCCCACAAAGCTCTCTACTATATCTGAGATTCCAAAAATCATTTATGAATCTAAGCCTCTCACAAGAAGTTCGCAACACTTACCTCCACAAGAGATCAAAAATTACTCAACACGAAGATCAAGCTCCATGGTCGAAGCCCCAAGCAAATGGACATTTTCAATTTGTTGTTGTTTCCAAATGAGAACAAAAAGCGATTGAAGCAAACGTCCCCCAGGTCCTTAGCACTCGTCTTGTATCTTTTTGGTTAACTTTATTTAGTCTAGTCTATATTTATGTTAAATCTAAAGTTATTTTCTGGTTGTATTCTACTTTTATTTTATCTAAAAAACTATGGTTTATTATAAAATAAATATATTGGAATGCAAATGAATATGGAACAAAAAGACATTTGAGTCGAAAATCCTAGCACCACCATCCCAGGTGCCGCTAACCTTAGCCGCCGTCAATAGTGGTTCTTCTCACCAGTGGCGTGGTTTTGATCGGGGAACTTGAGTCTTGTCGGTGGTGCGTATGGTATTTTGTTTTAGCGTGGTAACCGTGTAAGTGGGGAGTTCATATCGACAACAAATAGGTGATTGGGGTTCAAAGTCTGGTGCTTCTCTATGTTATCTTCTATATAGTACATACATATGAATCTCAGTTTATTTTACATCAAAGTTTTGTTGTTTCTACTTAGAGTGGGGGCTGGGTGTGTTCGTGAACCATAGAGGAGAAATAAGATTCCAGTGGAAGCAGATAGTGATGCAGGAGCTCGTCGGCATGGATTGCTCCATGGAGTCGAGTGCAAGTCGGGTTTCAGATTCGTGTAATCAAGCGGCCGGTCATGAAGTTAACCGCACCAAAGAGGTTCCATCATTAATGAGGGGAGATTTGGTGTTACCATCATTAAAAGAGGTTCCAAAAAATAGGCAGGGGACGGCTGAAAATTTTCCAATCCGTCAGGAAAAGTATTGATCGGAGAGGGGAGAGGCTGCGAGATCTGCTACTCGCAGCGGTTTGCCGAGTTTTGTCTCGATGTAGTTGGTCGGATAAGTCGGATTGGAAGAAAGGCGGAAGCTAATGCTCTTGATCTGTTCCGTTTGATTTTTAATCTTGTAGTCACATTGTGCGAGTGTGACACATGAGAATGGTTGGGATATTTTTAGTGATAGTTTAAGGTTGTCCACTTTTTATGTAGTTGCTTTGGTAAGTTCGGGCAGTTTACCCTTTGGTTCATTTGGTTTGGATAGTATTTTTTTTTCCGGTTATCTATGATTTTAGTTTGTATTCCTTCTGTTATTGAATAAAACTAGTTTTATTCAGTGTGTTCCACAGGTAATGAGAAAATAATTGATCAATACATATTTAACTTAAACACATATATTCAGTCAAAATAATTGATCAATACATATATTCTCTATGATATAATCAAAATTAATTAAATCACACATACATGTATATAAATTACATCCAATCAAATACACAAATAAGCAAATTACATTAAAATAAACAAAACAAAAGGTATATCGAAATATTATAACATGCAAAATATATTCAAATAAAAAAAATTATGAGACGATATTAGTTGAAAAAAAAAATTATCAGCAAAGAGAAGAAAAAAGTATGCATACCTTTTAGTTTGATTGATACTTAATTCTATGGTTCTATCTCATATTTTAGGGTCGACATAACCACTTACCTTATTATTGTTACAAAACTAGTGTTCCAACCTAACTATGCTCGGTTCTCTATTTTATTTAATTATTTTCATAACATAACTTATGAATAAAAATAAATTTTAATAAATTTATAACTCTAGTATTTTTCCCTATTCAAAATAATTATCTTATGTTTTAAATTTTAATATAATAAAAGATTGAGTTTGTAAAATTATCTCTATATTCATTCAAATTTAGTATTTAATTATTTATATTATATTAAAATGACACGCGTCGTTCAATTAGAGAGTTAATTGAAAAATTAGTTGGACACTTATCATGCAATTAGATGATGAGTTCTCTTTATAATATATATATTAGATTTTGAGTGTCAATATTTTATTTATTCGGAAGATTTTATTTACCTTATTATTATAAAAAAATTGAGTTTTTTATTTTTATAGATTGCTCGTGACATTAAAAAAAAGAAGAACAAAAAGGTACCTAAAAAAAAGAAAAAAAAAAAAGCTGCAGTTGATCCTCAAATCAACGGCTCTCGTAAATCCCCACCCAAAACTTCAAGAGTATGAAGCAGGGAATCGAGACCTCTCCAAAAACCATCATATAAGCCTCCCGAAGCCCAGAGGCTTCCAGAAACCTCCAATTCGACAACACCTCATCTCCGATCGCTATCCTTCGTCTCTGTGCCACAATACCGCAAAAAGGTCTGCAATTCCCTTCCAATTTTCTTCGTAAGTTTACACAAATCCTGTATTGTCATGCATAAATTTCTGAATTCTTTCTAAAATACAAGCAATTAGACAAATTTTGATTGTACAAATTCATCATCTTCTTGCGCTATACTCCCATCTGACATTGGATCAGGTTCAAATCATGTTAGATATTTTAATATTCTGTATCTTTCCATGTCAATGATGTCATATATGTATATGCATGTTCTTATCGTTGTTATGATTTGACTTCAGGAACGATGACTCGTCGTGGTACTCGCACAATTTACGTTGGGAATCTGCCTGGAGATATTCGCATGAGAGAAGTGGAAAATTTGTTTGATAAGGTTTTGATATCTACTGTTCTTTGATTATTTATGTATTTTTTGTTATGTTAGCAAGTTAAATTATTTGATAAATTGCTTCTATGACTTTCTGAGGAAAGTGTGCTTACTTGATTTATATGTTGTTGTGTTGCTGTTTATGTGGAACGATTATACTTTGTTGAAACCTTAGGGATTATAGTACCTTGTCATCTCTAATTGGTAGTTTTTATTTTTTATTCCTTCTGTCCTAATTCCTAAATGAGTGTTTTGCTTTACATGTTGAGAAAACTTAAGGGGAGTTAGTATTGTATATTTTGTCTTATATCGTCGTATGAATATGCGTCCTAACAAACTTTAGGAATAGTAGTATTAAATAACTCATTGTAGGATAATTTTGCTAATTCATGCATAACTAACTTATTAAAAAGACAATGGACATGTCACTCATTTCAGTAAAAAAGTGCAAGAGAAACAAGACACTTATTATGGGACAGAGTGAGTAGTAATTAGCTTTGAAGGACATTTGGTTAGTTATGTTACCTGTACTGCCCGTTTGGTATCATTTGATGGACAAATAAAAGAGTTTGCGCAAAATGTTGTGTTTGGTAAAGTACTACCTCTCTTTTTCTGGTTTGGAAGTCATATTCATCCAAACATTAAAAAAATCATATATTTTATATTTTGAAAAACCCAGTAATTTGCTTGGTAGAAATGATAAACATTGTGGAACCAAAATGTAAATGTGCATTTATATTTTCAAATTTTCATTCACACTAGTGTACTTTTGTAGAGCCAATATTCTGGTTGTCATGGTTTTTGTGATTCGATTAGCTACAGTAATCAGGGTTGATAGATTACTATCTAGTTTTCATCATCAATTGGTTTGCTTATTGCAGTATGGGCCAATCGTTGACATTGATTTGAAGATTCCCCCAAGACCCCCCGGTTATGCCTTTGTTGAGGTGAGTTCTAACTTTTTGAATTTCATAACTCATATTGGCTTAGAACTTAATGTAGAGAAATGCTAGGTGCATTTGTGGTTTCACATTGGTATATGTGGCTATTTGGCAATAAATAATATATTTTTTTTTAATAATTAGATTCTCTCTATCTCTATCTCTCTCATTCATCACACAAGTTTTATTAATTCTTGTATTACAGTATGAAGATTTTCGTGATGCTGAAGATGCAATTCGTGGTCGGGATGGCTATGAATTTGATGGGTATCGCTTACGAGTTAGTATTCTTGGCTCTTCCTATCTTTTGATATCTTGTTATTTTGCTTGAATGATTATCTTTTGCTCAACTTTATTCTATTATTGTTTCTTATATTCAATTCCTTGCCTCCATCTTCCATAGGTTGAACTAGCACATGGTGGTCGGGGCCATTCATCATCAGTGGATCGCTATAGCGGTAGTGGTGGTTCACGAGGTGGACTGTCCAGGCGATCTGATTATCGCGGTATTTACTGTATCTGGGGCACTTTCATGCTTCATATATACAAGATGTATGCATTTGTGGATTGATCTTGTGTATATTTCTTTTTGTTTCAGTTTTAGTCACTGGTTTACCTCCTTCTGCTTCATGGCAAGACCTCAAGGTGAGCATGATACTTCCTGTCTCATTGAATCCACTAAGGGTACAGCCTTGTATGTTTACTTAACATGCATGTGTTTTGATGTTTTACATTGTGCTTTCTCAGTCATCAATGACTTAAAGTTTCTTAATGAATTGGATGCTCATTATGTTATTAAATTATCAGGATCACATGCGTCGAGCTGGGGATGTTTGTTTCTCTCAAGTGTTCCGTGATCGTGGTGGTAAGCTGAATTAGTTGTGATGGCTTATTTTCTTTTTAAACTCTGCCTAAAAAATTAAAAATAAATAACAATGTGGTCAGTTAAAATATGATATTTTGCTTAGACTTCTTCTCATCAGTTAATGAAGGATAATAACATTAATTATTTAAGTAAAATATTGGTTGGTATCTTGCCATGGAATAGAGATGAGGTGTAGCTATTCGGTACAAGTATTAATTGATCTTGATCTCTTGTACTGATTGGATTACGAGAGCACTGATATGTGCTGGGGTGGGGAGGGGAAGGAAATTTATTTATTTATTTTAATTATTGGCTAGGAAAGGATAATTATTATATTAATGAAGAAGCCCTAACAGTTTTCAAGTAGAAAAACTGGAGGGAAGATGAAAGAGCTTAGGCTAAGAAACCCCAATAGAGAGTCATGCAAAGCCTGCTACAGACTTGAAACTGAAAACGAACACAACTAAACCCCACTAACTAAATGCAAAAACATGTGGGGAGGGGATTTGTCAAACAGAATAAACAATGGTTTAGAAGCAATTGCACACACAGAAAGACTAGTTGATAAAATTTTGAAATTCCAGTCTTATTCCAGGCGATGTATAATCAGTGTATATCTAATATAGTAAAGGTTATCATACTAAATTAACTTCTGTCTGTAATGTTGTGCATAGTAATGGCTGATTATCCAGCAAACTGGGTCATGCTGTCTCGACTTTTATGAGATCACCTGATATTTATGTTTCTTAGGTTGAGTTAAGTTTCTGATCAATAGAATTAATGATCACTGAATTTAATGGTCATTTGTGTTGGACTGCTTATTGAAATTGAACTGAGGTTGTAATTAAGTTAAATCTTTGCATGTAAGCTGATTAGTGCATATTTATTGTATTTTGGCTTCCTCATTCTCTAAGCACATGACATATTCACTACTTTTCTGTGTAATTGTATTGTATACATTATGATATCAAATTTAGTTTATGGCTATTTCTGGTATAAAGAATTGCTTTTGAAGTTTTGTCTCCTTAATTTCCCATCAAATGTTAACCTAAATTTAGTGGCTTCTATAACAAGCTGGGTGTGTAGTAATTATGCTTACAAGTTGATGAAAAGAAAATTTGCAACTTCTTTTGTTCTAAACTTGAAATTTTAGCTATCTGTTGAACTTGCGACACATTTCTTGATTACAAATTATGTTATTTGATGGTCTTAGTGGTTTGTATTGCAAAATGATTGTAGGCATGAGAGGAATTGTGGATTACACAAATTATGAAGACATGGAGTATGCAGTAAGTTAATTTTCTCTTCAAGTGCTAAAATAATACTACCTCCGTTTCAAAATAAATGTCGTTTTAGAGATTTTCACACATATTAAGAAAATGTGCTAAATGACCTTCTTGCCCTTGAATAAAGACATAAAAATCATCATTATTTTTGGAGTTATCCCTACAAACTTTTCATCTTCCATATGAGACGAGAAAAATAAAATCATGACTAAAGGGTAATATGGGAAGTTCATGAGTTAAAGTTTGTTAAAAGTAGAAAGTGACACTTATTTTGAAACAAAAATTGGACTCTAAAACGACACTTATTTTGAAACGGAGGTAGTATATATATACACATATATATTATGGTTTATTTCATAAAATATACAGTTGGGCTTGTGGTTAATTCAATAAGAAATGTCTCAGTTATTTCTGAACCTGATTTTGGCTTTGTAGATCAGGAAACTTGATGACTCTGAGTTCCGAAATGCATTTTCGCGGGCATTTGTACGGGTATGCCACAGTTCTTTACTTATATCTAAATGTTGACTTTGTTCTTTTGTATTCACATTGCTTTTGTTTGCTAAACATTTTTTTGTTCAGGTGAGAGAGTATGATTCTCGACGAAGCTACTCTAGAAGTCTCAGTCATAGCCCATTTATGTCGAGAAGCCGCAGCCGCAGCTATAGCAGCAGCAGGTATTCATTTTTCTCTTGGGTTATAGCAGCTATATTAGGATTATGTAGTTATGTTTATCATGCAACTTAAATTGAGTGTTATCTTGCAGTAAATCTCCAAGGGGAAGATATTCGCGTTCAAGGTCTGTTTCTTCACGTTCCTGCTCGGTGTCACCTCGCCGCTCTCTCTCAAGGTTTGCTCTCGTCATGCTATTATAAATTTCTTAGTGTCTTTCAGTGTATCGTAACTGCTATTTCAATATTTGTGTATTACTTTTTGGGTTTAAATATGGATCTTATTCAAGGTTGTTGACCATTTGTTTTCTCTAACTCTAATTTGAGGTTTGTTTTCTGGTTTAACAATTCTGTGTCGGTGTGTCCTGACTTTCTTATGAGTAGTTCAAAATCATAATTCTCTCACTTGTTACCAATAATCATAAATCAACTCACCTTCAGAGATTTGTGTATCTAAGAATTTCTTTCATGCCTTCTGCTGCATCGCTAAGAGTCGGTCCTCACTGAACTATCTAGTCTTTGACTGTCTTCTTAAGTCATGCTTTACCCTGCCCCTCTTCCTGGTACCTTATGTCGTTAAGCTGAATGTGTATAATCTGTTTTCATTCTCCTGGATAATGGGGTGAAATGCCACTGACATCTTTACATGTTATCTTCCTTGTCAAGTTTTCTTTTGTATGTCTGGTAAGGTTTTGCTGGACATGTTGCAAATATGCTATTAGAGCTTCCTCCATTTCAGAGATTCTAGATGTCTTTTATTCTCTAAATGGCTGCAGATAACTACAAGTGTTGGGTTATTGTTCATGCAATTCAGTTCTTATGGCACAGTATGCTGGTTCTGTTAAGTTCATCTGGAAGAGATGACATTAATGTCTAAACTGTTTCTTTATATTTGTTTTTTATTAGATATTTCAGATCATACCAATATGACCAGTCAGATTTGATTTTATAATTGGAGAGTCCTCCCCCCTCCCCTTCAAAAGAGTTTCCTTATCATGTCTTTTACTCTATATATCTTGTGCTGTTAATCAGCCGAGCACTGGAATGCTTCTCATTTACCAGTGATCTTATGAATGAATAACTTCTTATATATTGAGTTAAGCAGAGCTTAAGGTTAAGGAGAATGCAGTCTAAAGCATTGATGTTGGTTTAGTTTAGCTTTGCTTGTCTATGTCCTTTCAATATAGTTGTCCAACAACTTCAAATTTCATGCTCCGCATTTTGTAGGTAAGTAATGCATGTTCCATATTATTATACCTTTTCACTTGAATGAGCTGCATTTAATTTCCTGTCTAATTTCTGTTTTATGGGTCTGAAAAATTTCCATTGTCATATGCATAATTTTAATTGAATCCAATTCTTTTCATCTTCTCTTCCCTCCTGTCAGACTCCTTTCCCTCTGGAATTTGTTTTGTATCCCTTGTTTCATCTTCTTATTTCCCCGATGTTTCTTAAATCCTCCACTGGTTTTGAACTCTTCTAGATCTCTTGTTTCATCCTTTCTACTGTTCCACAATACTTGTCCCTCGCAATTAATTTCTTGTTCAAAGGTGGCAATGGGTTTAAGAAAAAAGGCTCTCCAAGTATGCTGGTTATCATACCAATTTTATAAGGTTGCATTGTTTGCTTGCTAGATCTGGCATATTGCACGACCTGTGGATTGCATGTTAGGGACTTGGTGGAATGAGGGGTGCAAATGCCTGCAACTCTTTTGGTTGTTGAGGTAATGCTGTTTTGTTGATGTGCACCTTCACAAAAACCTAATGGCACAATCTCAAATATATATTATTCGTGGTGTGGCAATGGGTACTGACTAAATGCTATTGGCACCCATCCACCACAACACAGCGGTATAACAACTTCAACCTAACTTGTGGTCATAATTTTCTTGGAAACTGGCGATATAAATGTGATGGCATCCATATTTTTTGCTTCACTGGTTTATTATATGTTATTGCCTTTGTTACTTTTATTTCCCCTTGACTTCATTGGTACATTAGTTCTCATGACACGCCGGGAACATAATTACGGTGAGGTTTTGTGCATTTGCTGTTGGTTGCCGCAAAAAGACTAACGGTATATTCTAAATTCCCATCGATTATAACAACTCTGTGGTGGAGCTGGCTATAAAACTTTTGGATTAGAGGATTTAGGAATTGACGTGGGTACTGAATTAGAATTCTTTTGTCATCTTTTGCAGATCTCCGTCAAAGTCCAGATCCCCATCTTTTTCTGTGAGTAATCTTGTTTGCATTTTATTTCTCTTTTTACATATATTTGACGTGGGAAGCAACAACAGTCACATGTTTTGAATGTCACAGCCTGTTAGTCGCAAACGGGTGAGTAGTAGCCGTAGAAGCCCAAGAAAACGCACACCGAGCAGGAGCCCAAGCAGAAGCTTATCCCCATCTCCAGCCTCGGTATGATTTTTAACTTTCGGACAATGATTTTATTGGTTTCATTACTTATGAATTGTTTTTAATGTGTTTTAATGATTGCTGTGATTTACAGGTGAGGTCTGAGCGAAGCAGGTCAGTTGACTCAAGGGATCGATATTGATTTAGAAATAAGGTTTGTATCAGAACATATATTATATTGTTTGGTGATGAGTAGGGACACCTATAAAATTTAGAACTAGCTGCCATATATATATATATATATATATATATATGTATGCATATGGATGTGACTCTTCATTTATCATGTACCGTATTTCTCTGAAGTTATGGTTCAAGGTTGTGGATTTTTTTAATGTTACCTGATCTCTACTAGCCTGTGTGAGTGATGGTTGATTGTTGTTTAACAAGTATTGAAACTACAATCAACCAAGTTAATATCTCTTTTTTTTTTTGAAAAGTGCCAAAAGCAGAACTTTCAATTAGAATCAACAGATACAAGTAGAATTGATACAATGACTAATCCTGTCTAGTACTTCAAGTCTATTTATGGCCAAAACTAGTATTGTTACTATAGACTTTTTTGTTAGGGTTTCGCTCTTTAATGGTCCATGCTAACTAAACATCCCTCGACCCTCATTGGATTAGTGACTATGTAGACACTTTCTGGGCTTGATGGCCTACAAACTCGGCTCAAAGAAGGATTATTCCTTCTCTGGGTGCCAAGACCCGGAATTTCGCTGTCTTCTCCATCCTCCATCTCTTCCTCTGATATTCCTTCCATAGCTTAGGGTATCGGGTCTTTCGCTCCAATTAGTCGCAGCCGATCACCACTTCGACACCCTCCCGCACATGAACACCAGATTCGGCCTCCGAAAATCTGACTACACGCTCCTCCACCCGTGTGCCAAGCGACCCTCAAATGTTGGATTCGTATGCTAGCCTCTATCATTACTGTCTTCCCCATTAAGCACTGCACCCAGAGCTGACGCCACGCCATTTGCCTCTTACTCCGCCAACATCACATACTCAATTGCTCATAAAACATCAGCCCAAATTTCGACGCTTTTCTCCTACTTCGCCTTGCCTTCATCGCTAGCGGTCACTACAACCCAACACTTGCCCATGGAAACTTTAAACAACCACACCAACGTACTGGCTTCCTTTGGGCATGGCTTAAGCACCGTCTTCATAGTTGACCCCACATCACCTCTCTCCTCTGTAGCTAGCTCACTGGAGCACCCGCGCCTCCGCTGCAGACGTAGTAGCCAAACCAAAAATATGAAACCCTAGTCCTTTAACTTTCTCTTAGTTTCTTAAACCCTAGCGCCTTCCCACGTATGTAGTTAATAAAAATAATAAGTTAATATCTTTCAGTTTGTTATAACACATGATTATCCGGCTAAGTCCGAATTCTCCAAAATATGAATTGAATATGAATTGAAAATCGGACTGATTATAATTGGTCCGTCAAGACGCCCCTTGGTAGGCTGATGTGGAAGTTAAAAATCTATCATATCCAGTTTGTGGTCTACATTCTAAAAAATTAAAATCCAAATGATCAAAACAAGCAAAAATCTTGAAGGGCCGACCTAAAATTTTAGATGGGTCCCAAACTATTTAGGCCATCGCAGGAGCAAGATTTTTCTAGCTCCATTCTATTTTCATTGGAAACAACAGAGAGGTTACTCGCATTGGTTTGATTATGCTTTGTCCTATTAGCTAGATGTTCATGAATTATAATTTTTGGTTCTCAAATCTTGTATGGGTTTAATGTATATCAGTTGACTGATATAAAATTATATCAGTTGCACTAATAAGGGTGACACCTCATTTAAAATTATGGATCAGGACGGGTCGCTCCGCTCCCACAAATTCACTTGGGTGAGTATAAATAAAATTTAATGAGGTGTCATCACCTCATTGGCTTGATTAAATTACAACTGATATAAAGTTATATCAGTCAATTGATACACATTTTACTCTAAAGTATATATGTCATGAATAAGAAAACCCAAACTTAGTTGTTGAAAAAAACTTGCAATATAATTATTTTCAATTTTCCTTCTAAAAAAATCCCAATATTATCTTCATTTTCCCATAACAAGAATCCGCAACAATGTCAAAGACAGTACCCAAGACCTGGTCTATACATTTTTAAAACTGAATTAAAAAACAATCAAAACAAAATTCATCTAAACTCTGGGCTTATTGATAGCTCCAAAATTTACAATAAACCCAAATAGCTTCAACAACATTATTATCATCATCATCTTCTTCATCACAATCACAATCACAATCACAGTTCATTGAGTTTCAAAAAATGGCAGCAACTAATTTACAAGTACCTCCATTGTTATTAGCTCTCTTCATCATCTCTGGATTCATATTCGGTTCGAGCTTCGTTGATGCCAAGTTCTCCAACAGCATGTACTTCATCTGGGGAGCCGAACATTCCTCGATTCAAGGCAATGGCGACGATCTTCAGCTAGTTTTGGATCAAACGTCGGGTAATTACACGATATTCGTATGATTTCTTTGTAATGAATGCTGCAAAAACGTGAAATCGGATTAGTACATTCATAAACATTTTGTTGATCTACATTAGTTTTGTAACAGTTTCGTGTTCGTGTTGAACCTCAAAAACATGCATGCATGATTAACTGATCGTGTTGTGACACGTCTGATAAGCTCAACACAAAAACTTATAACTAGTTAACATAGATTAAACTTGTGATATTTAATTGTTTTGGGGAGTATCATGCCAAGCGTGTTGGCCTTGTGCTACATGTGTTAGGTCGTGTCATGTCAACGGTTTGATTTAGGTAAATATGTTCGTGTTGAGGCTCAAAACATGCACGGTTAATTGATCGTGTTGTAACTTGTTTGACATGCCTAACATGCTTAGCATGCACATTGTAAATTAACCACACAAAACTCATAACTAGTTAACACAATAAAGTAATATTTATGATATTTCATCGTTTTGGGAACATGCCAATTGTGTTGGACTTGTCGTGCAAATTGTGTTAGGTCGTGTTGGGGTAATCATGTCAACCAGTCCCATTTAGTTAAACGTGTTCGTGTTACTTGTTCAAGAGCGTGTTGCGCAACAACAAACATGCATGGACGAGTAATTGATCGTGTTGTGATACGCCCGACATGACCAACACACTTAACACGCAGACTTATGGTTATAATAGTAAATTAACCACACACAAACACTCGGAACGTGTTAGTCATATCATGTCGTGCCAACATGTCTCGTTCAGTTAAACATATTCGTGTTATGTGTTCAAAGTGTGGGTGTGTCCGTGTTTAATATTTAAACACGACCATTAAATGTGTCTGTGGTCTGTTTAGACATGCAACATAAGATCAACTTTCTACATAACATGAACATGACTCGCACGAATTGTCAGCTGTAGAAATATCATATGATATAAAACACGAAGAAAGTGAAAGAAGCAACTAAATAAAGTAAACTATGATCTTTGGTTTTCAGGCTCTGCAGTTCAATCGAAACGAGGGTTTCTATTCGGAAGTATCGAAATGCTAATCAAATTAGTACCCGGGAATTCAGCAGGCACCGTCACAGCCTACTACGTAAGCACATAATTTGAATTTTGGGTAAAATACTTGTGCACTTCATGAACTATCGTTTTCTTTTTCTTTCTAGAATTGGTCTCTATCTCGTTTTAAAACATTTGAACCCTAGAGTGAATGAAATTATAATTTTACGCCCCTATAAAGATTTAGGGGTTGAATAAATCAAAATTTCACAAATTCTAACAGCAGAATCTAGATTTTTATTAAAAACACTTTATCTTGTTAACGCAAAAAAGTTTCGAGAAGAAGAAGATGATGGCGATGAAGAAGAAGAAAAATGAAAGTTAAAGTTATTTAAAATCACTTATACCCACCCAAGTGAATTTGGGGGAGCGGAGCGACCCGTCCGGATCGATGATCTTAAATGAGGTGTCATCACCTCATTGGCTTTGTCATGTTATAACTGATATAAGCTTATATCAGTTAACTGATATACATTAAACTCATGAAAATAATAGTTTAGACTATGATGCACAAACAAGTGAAAGCTCCTAGCGATAAATGACTATCAAATAACAGAAAATGTAGCCGGTAAAAGGTATATAGGTAATCACACAAGTGCAGTACGAGAAGAAGGTACTAAGTTTGTCTTAAGGCAGAGCATAATTAAGAATGGGAATGTGAAAGAGATTCTCATTTTCGAGTGATTTTTATGACAAAAAAATCTTAATTCAGATATGAACGATAAGTAGCTCATTCTGTTTCCGATTCTTATTCTCATTTGTAAACAGAAATTCTAATTAAAACGCTACTTAAACTTTTTTTGCAGCTATCCTCTACAGGGAACGGGCACGATGAAATAGACTTCGAGTTCCTAGGAAATGTTTCGGGACAACCTTACACGGTTCACACAAACATATATACACAAGGAAATGGAAGCAAAGAGCAGCAATTCAAACTCTGGTTCGACCCAACGGCTGATTTCCACAACTACACCATACATTGGAATCGCAATGCAATCGTGTAAGTGAATACGTTTCTTTTAACTATAACAACAATAATCAAGTCATTTCTCAAACAATGTTAAGGCCGGTCACATGAATCCTATAGCAAAATTCTTTAAAATCATCTGTCATATTCTCCTTTTTCAATTCATGAATCCTATAACAAATTTTTTTGAGATCATAAATAATAGAGCATGCTGACCCGAAAAAACTACCTGGGTCATTTTATGTGGCCCGAACTTGCAAATTTTTGAGTCAGGTTTAGAGTTCTCACGGGTTCGGGTCCAATTGGTCGGCTCTTACATATAATGAGCTGACATTTTGGATTTGAATACGTGAGCACCCAAAATCCTATTGTCATATAGACACGGTTAATGGGTTAGGTTAGTTTCCCATGGGAAAATTGTAGTTTTGATAGGACCGTAGGACATACCCGGATACCCACACCCTACGGATCGGGTTCGGGTTAGGGCTTGACCCAAAACCCAATTGTCAGCTCTAGATTACAGCATGAATAATTTCACCAAAATTTTGAAAGAAGTTCCCAAAATATGCATCAATACTATATTAAAATTAACTTAAGCTCAGAGTGCTAACTTTGATCCCGATTTTTCTTTAACCCAAAATAGTCTTTAAACTTTCAAATATTGGGTCTTTTACCTAAAATTGCCTCTCAAACTACAGAGTTCTCGGGTTTTTGCTAGCCACGCGATCAATAATCCAACAAGATCATTCTCATCAATCATCATTATCGAGTACCAATTGTCTAAACTTAATGATTTCTCCATGATTTCAGGTGGTACGTAGACCGTTTGCCTATTCGAGTCTACCGAAACTACGAAAACGAAAGCATTCCATATCCAAACAAAAAAGGGATGAGGGTTTACACTACCTTATGGAATGCAGACAACTGGGCAACCCGAGGCGGCCTCGACAAGATCGACTGGGAATGCGCCCCGTTCATCGCCAGATTCCGCCATTTCAGGGCACGAGCTTGCAAATGGGACGGGCCAAGCAGCACTAGTCAATGTGCTTCGAATTCCTCAGCTAATTGGTGGAACACGCCCGTATACAGCCAGTTGAGTAGTGATCAGCTGATTAACCTGCAAAGGGTCAGAGAGAACCACATGATCTACGATTATTGCAACGATACGGGAAGGTTCAATGACCGGATCCCGCCTGAATGCTTCAAGCGACAATTCTGAATCTCGAAAAAGGATGCACTATCCGCTAGAAGCAGAAGACAGAAGTAGAATAAGCTCTAGAATTGTTTTTTACCTTTTGTGTTGCAACGACATTCGTTTTATTAGAGTGACTCGATCATCTAGAGACCGTTCTTGTATTCCAGTTTCGGATGCTTTCCTAAAGTTTTAGTAACACTGTTGAAAAATTGATGATGATTGTTGAAAGTTTTAGTTGAAAGGTAAAGGAGATTGAGTAGGATAGTAGGAGTAGTTTAGTAGTTAAGACAAGGAGGAACGGTTTAAAGAATGTGTTCTTAGTTTTTCACATTTCACTTTCTTGAAATGGTTACAAGCAACACATATTTATAGTTGTCAAAGGATAATTCTAGAGATTTCATGAATTCTTCAAGAAACTCTAATTCTCTAGAATTCTCCATACATCTCCATATTTTTCTAGAATTCTCCATATATCTCCATATTTTTCTACCACTTATTCTTCTAATTTCTAGGCATATCTAGAAAATTCTACAAAACACATTATTAATTTTAACACAGATCAGGAACCATTTGACAAGGCCGAGCCCTTCTCTATGGTATTATGCTTCAATTATCTGAGTAGAACTGAACAAATATCAAACATGAAACTTCACATTTCCCTCAATTTCCCACACTTTCTCAGCAACCAAACAAAAGGGTTAGCTCAATTCGCAATATTTCAACTTCAAACAAAAATGCAAACGCATCAACTAATACCAAGCCTTCTCTATGGTATTATGCTGCAGTTCTCTAATCAGAACTGAACAAATATCAAACATGAAACTTTACATTTCCTTCAATTTCCTACACTCTTTCTGAGCAACCAAACAAAAGGGTCAGCTCAGTTCGCAAAATTTTTACCTTCAAACAAAAAATACAAATGCATCAACTAATGCCTTCTCTATGGTATTATGCTTCAATTCTCTGATCAGAACTGAACAAATATCAAACACAAAACTTAACATTTCCTTCAATTTCCCACATTTTCTCAACAACCAAACAAAAGGTTCAGCTCAAATAGCAAAATTCAAACAAAAAAATACAAGCGCATCAACTAATACCAATCCCTTCTCCATGGTATTATGCTTCAATTCTCTGATCAGAACTGAACAAACCTCAAACACAAAACTTTACGTTCCCTTCAATTTCCCACACACTTTCTCAGCAACCAAACAAAAGGATAAGCTCAATTCGCAAAACTTCAACTTCAAATAAACAACTACACCCAAAAAAAAATACAAACAAATCAAATGATACCAAGCTCTTCTCTATTGTATTATGCTTCAATCCTCTGATCATAACCGAACAAATGCCAAACACAAAACTTCACATTTCCCACAATTTCTCAGCAACCAAACAAAAGGGTCAGCTCAGTTCACAAAATTTCAACTTCTAATAAACACCAAACCAAAAGTCTCATCACAAAACAACAAAATCAACTGATACAAATCCACATGCCCAGAACAATCAGACCCGTACCCACCAGAGCATACCCGAGTCGGGTCTCTTCCCCCAACAGAATCCCGAAAACGGCGGTGGAACAAAACGTCATCGCATGTTTGGAATCACACAAAACTTCACATTTCCTTCAATTTCCCACACGCTTTCTCAGCAACCAAACAAAAGGGTAAGCTCAATTCACAAAATTTAACTTCAAATAAATATATATATACACACACAAACATGTCAACTAATACCAATTTCTTCTCTATGGTATTATGCTTCAATTCTCTGAGCAGAACTGAACAAAAAACAAACACAAAACTTCACATTTCCTTCAATTTCCCACACTTTCTCAGCAACCAAACAGAAGGGTCAGCTCAATTCACAAAATTTCAACTTCTAATAAACAGCAAACCAAAAGTCTATGGTATTATGCTTCAATTCTCAAAATTTCCTTCAATTTCTCAGCAACCAAACAAAAGAGTACTCAATTCGCAAAATTCAAATTTTCAACTTCAAAAATAGAAAGCCCTTTTCTATGGTACTATGCTTCAATTCTCTGATCAGAACTGAACAAATATCAAACACAAAACTTTACATTTCCTTCAATTTCCCACACACTTTCTCAGCAACCAAACAAAAGGTAATCTCAATTCGCATAATTCAAAATTTCAACTTCAAAATAGCAAACCAAAAGTCTCAACATAATCAACTGATACAAATCCACACGCCCAGAACAATCAGACCCGTACCCACCAGAGCAAACCCGATTCGAGTCTCTTCCCCCAACAGAATCCCGAAAACGGCGGTGGAACAAAACGTCGTCGCATTGGGGACCGGAACAGCGAGAGAGAGGGGGGTGTTGCTGAGGATGGCGAAGAAAGTGGCGGAGGCGGAGAGATTGAGCAGGAACGGAATAGAGTATTGCCAGATCAGGAGAAGCTTGACCCAATTCTTCAGCGAAGAGACCACTTTTTGGCCGAGACTGGTCGGTTTCGGGGATTGGGTCGCAGGGGACGAATTGAGGGCTCGCTCCCAGAGGATCGCGCCTCGGCGCATCAAGGCGTTTGTGGCTCCCCAGACGAGCCCGACCGCGACCATCTTCTCTACGTCTCTTGACATCGTCGATTCGTTGTGAATTTGTCTGAAGAATCGATGAATGTGAAGTGACGAGTGTTGCAGGGAGGGAGAGAGTGTGGGATGGGATGAAACGACGGCGTTTTATGGGGAGACGGGACGGCGTTTTGTCGGGCATTCATGTTGGTTGTGTTTATACTCGGTATTTTGTAATTATGTCGCGTTCGTTCTAGATTTATAGGTACGCATAGTTTTTTTTTTTTTTTTCGAACAAGGAAACTACTTTTGTTCCACAATTTCTCAATCAACAGATTACAAGACAGATAAAAATATATCTTACAATCCAAGACTAGTTTACAGCTAGCGCTCCGTATTATCGGTGCTGAAACTACAAGTCTCTTAAGCCTAAAATGTCTTAAACCAAAGCAACTAATCCACTTACTCAATAACGTGGAATTGGTCCACTTTGGCGCACCAAACCTACTAGTGCTTTTCGACCCGCACTATATCTGAATGCAGACGATGACGGGCACTACTCTCCCTCGGCAACATGGCGAAATGGTAGCAGGATGCCAGCCTCTACCTGCCTTAAGTCCCTAATCTCCGACCCCCACCTCCGGCCACCCCGGCAGCTTCCCGGTGGCCACCTCCTTCTCTCCGCCCTTTGAATCAACATTTGATTCTCCCCCTCCGTCTCCATCGTCATTACCGTTGTTCACTTCGCACCGCTGCCGAGCTCCACAACACACCACACGCCAAACCGCACCACCATCGCTCCCTCCTCTACTCACCGCCAATCCTACCTACCACTGCATTTCGTTGGACCTTCCTTCCTCTTCTTCTCTGCTCGCCAACGATCCTCTCTTCAAAGCTAATCTCGCACCACCGTCCCACCACTCAAAGCCACCGACACCAAAGCAAATCTGGCAGAAACTTCCACCCGCACCAGTCTAGACAGCCACCTGCTAGTGATCCTCCTCCTTTACGCAGTCGCTCCGCCTTGCTACCGTAAGCCGCCTTCGAGTTTCGCTCCTTGTGCGCTGTCAACCAGGTCTACTTTTCTCTGAAATCCTAGAACACGCTTGCACCCTTTTTGCTCCTTTCACTCCTTTTATTGTGCGTTTTACAAGTTCTGAACCACGATGCTACTTTAGGTATGCATAGTTAATTAGTCGTGTTATGACACATACTTTTAAAAATATAATTTTAAATTAATTCTAATAAAGTAAAATCGGTATATATAACTTTATATCAGTTGCAACTTAAATCAAGCCAATGAGGTGATGACACCTCATTAAATTTCACTTTAACCTATCCAAGTAAATTTCTGAGTGCAGAGCGATCCGTCCGGATACATGATTTTAAATGAGACGACCATTGTTATCCCCTTAATAGCATGGTGACTATTGTTATCCCCTCACTATTGACTTTTGAAGATCAAGCGTTTTAGCTATTGGCTTCTTGTTTGCTTCAACTCTTCCATTCCATCTTACTTTTCCTTTGATTCTTGAGATTTTGTACTTTTTAAGGCTCTCGAGCTATATAAAAAGGAAAGTACCGCTTGCTTATAAAAAAAATCATGGACACCAAATTTCTTCTTTTGTCTAGTCTAGAAAAAGACATTCGATTATATCTAATCTAGATCCACATAAAAGAGTAAGTTGGATTTGAAAATACCGTTAAACAATTACGACAAACCACTTCCACCAACATTTGCACATCATAGTGTTATTATATCAAATAGATACTAAAATTTCACTTCAAAACAAAAGAAAATATACATTATATCATAGACACCTTGTACATGTACAATTTAGAAAGAACACTAAAGACACAATGTCATGTGACAATTGACATTTGTGCACTTATTATGCAATTTATATTTGTGCATATATAGACTCTCCTTCCAATTTTTTATGGCAAATTGGCAATAACTAGCTATATATTTATAACAAACTCCACATCCACACATTTCCCCAAAGTGTGTGACAAAATTCTCATATCTCATAGGTCATACCAACCCTAAGAAGCCTTGTACGGGGAATGGCTAGTACCTTGTCACCTTGTCTGAAATTTTTCCTCAAAAAACTATATGCATAGTTCACAACAAACTTCTTGAATACCGATGAGTTCGGTTTCGCTGCCACTTCGGTCTCTCCCATTAGGTAAACGACTCCTCTCTCTGCCGCCTGCTGCACGAACTGCATCTCCTCCTCCGCGGTACCTTTGATGTGTTCGGAGATGATTCGTGTCGATGAATTTAATGATTTTATTGTGTTATAAGACTGAATGGATCTGGATGAATCCCGAGAAGGGTTGTTGGTAGTAGGTTCCTGCATTGATTCTTCAGCATGGGCCCCGCGTGATGCATCATACAATGTGGAGACAGTATTGGCCTGAGTAGCTTCTTGCATTGACTCTTCAATGTGGACCCTGTGCGATGAGCTTGACAGTCTATTTTTTGTATCTTTCGACATGATAGAACCGCCAACAAGTTGTTGAGTAACCTGAGTACTATCTACCTGATGATGATCTCCTTCGAGAATATAGTGCTCGTGGCGAATGAATTGCTTCAAATGCTCCACGAGCTGCCTCTCAAACTCTTCAGGCTCCTCTATAACATCCTTGTACCCATACCGGACAATGCAACGGAACATTCTATACTCCCTGGGCTCAACCTGGCGGAACAGGAATCGCTCCTCCAGGGCGACGTGGCTAATAGGGATGGACTTGATCGACACGCAAACCAAAACCGAATGTATGGAGGGCACGTTGGAGATGAAGTGCGTGAAAATTGGGGGAATGCCCTGGACGAGCTCAGAATACAGGAGTCCGATGCCTGGAACCCGATTGAGACCTTGGTTTTTGGCCAAATCATGGATGAATTCACTAGAGACCTTGTTGTT
>JAYMTK010000669.1:0-20192 GCA_036897405.1 Pelargonium myrrhifolium
TTCGCAGGCTCCAGGTCAGGACCGGACCCGAGTGCTGCTCCACACTTAAACCCGAAGACCCGAGACACAGGATTAGACCCGTCAACTTCCCTTGACTCGAAAAAGAAGACCACCAATACGACCACGTTTTGGGCAAAGTCTGACCGCAGTCAAATTTGCTCAAACAGCTATTATTGTGGGATCCTGGGTCATGATGACGAGCACTATGAGCTTCGCAAAGCGACACCGAAAGTAGGAGAAGAAAGAGCGTATAAAAGCTGGCTGAAGGCTGCATGTGGGTCTCAAGGGGGCGGATGTGGATTTGCTCATATCAGAGCAAAGCCGATGATTGGTATGTGGTGTCGATCAACAAGGGGAAGAGAATTTTGGTTTCAGTTACTGGTAAAGGGGTGGCAGAAGTAGAAGATGGCAGCAGTGGTAAGATGATCCAGAAGAAGTGACACAGTAGTGAGTTCAATTTCCCGCTAGAACAATTGGTAAGAGATTCAGAGATGACGGACCTCGAAGGGGTACGGGAGGAGTAGCCAGTTTAGTTGGTAGGTTTCTCTCGCAAAAACCTGATAAGAGAATAGGTTAGGTCGTATAGATCGGCTCCATAAGCGGGGGGGTCTTCGACTAGCGCTCTCGACTTCAAATCTATTCATTTTGTGTTTCTTTTACTTTTACGGTTAGGATCAGAACGAGGCCTTAGTCTTGTTTAGTTCTAATCGATCTTCGGGAAGTTTGTTCCTTGAAATTATTTGCAACTTTCTTAATTAAATGAAATGCTATGGGTTGATGTTCAGAAGAAAAGAAAAACACTTGCCATTTTTGTGTCAAATTTGTTTCTTATTGATATCTTCAATCAATTCAAGAACCGTATCGCATTGGATTGAGAATAGTGTCTTCTTTTACTATTTAACCAAGATGGTGCCATTATTGCAAATCCACCGCTTTTATTAAAGGTCAATCAAAATAATCAGCAAAAGAATTATGCCAATTTTGCTTCAGATTAAAAAATAACATCTGACAAAAACAGATACTACCTCCGTTTCAAAATAAGTGTCGTTTTAGAAATTTTCACACATATTAAGAAAAGATGCTAAATGACCTTATTGCTCTTAAATAAAATCATAATTACTTTTGAAATTATCTCTACAAAATCTTCTTCTTCCATATGAGATAAGAAAAATAAAATCATGACTAAAGAGTAATATAGAAAGTTCATGTGTAAAAGTTTGTTAAAAGTAGAAAACGACACTTATTTTGAAACAAAAATTGGACTCTAAAACGACACTTATTTTGAAACGGAGGTAGTATAAGCAAGTGAGAATTTGAAACTGGAAATGAAACTTCATTTCATCCACTACAAATAAATTTATAGCATTTAGAGAGTGAAACACTGCAGACTGCAAAAATGCTCTCAGCAAGCAAACAAAAAGAGACAAGTATGTCCCCAACTGATTCACTGCTAAGCTGAAGATGCCAACTAATGTTTGAACTAAATCTTAGCAAAATCCTATTTTCAACCGTCGTCTTCCTCATCATCATCAGCTCCAGCAGCAGAGTTCAGAGCATTTAATCTTTCAATCAATTTGGCCTTCCTCTCTTCATAGGTAAGCTTCTTCAAGTTGTACCTGCAAATACACAATTATATTTATTAGAAAAATATATCAAGATTTATAAACAGGGACATGAGATAGTTTATCAAAAAAAAAATCATTTGTATATATCATATAGCGCCCAAAAATGGTTATATATTTCAGATTTACCTCTTGTGCTCTGTCGGTTGTGGCTTGTCAGACTTCTTCATTGTAGGGTCTGCTCGAATTGCAGCATGGACTTTTTTGTACATTGCCTCAATGCCTTCAGGCTCAATTCCTTTCTTGATGTAGTCACTAAACTGACTCTGGTACTTCTCTGGTTCATCATCTATCAAGGTCTATACAAGAATGTGTAAATAATTATTACTGATGATTTCAAAATCATTAACTATGGTAAAACAACCATTACTTGTAATGACAAGATATACCGTCATGTATTTAGCAATATGTCCACCATAAATATACTGGCGGTGAACCTCAGCATTGAGGCGCTTGTCATCCTTGGCAAAACCAGCAAATCTCTTATCACTATGAGGAATATCCAATCCACCATCCAACGCTCCCTGTAATTAACAGAACATGCAAATGATTATTGAATCATTGAGCTTAAAAAAAGGAACAATATTTTAGACATAACACATGATCAAAAAGTACCAATCCCATGGTCTATCTTGTATTTACATTTCCAGGCAATCATGTTATGCTGACCGGCCCATTCTTTATGTAAGAATTAATGGACTTCATTGAATAAATATAAAACTACTAATATATATAATCCCGTAAAAAATATAAGACTGGTATAACAAAATTCACTTTAAACAAAACTCTATTAAGCAAGAAATAAAGCTGCAATAACACAGCTGTCCTATGGGTTGAACATTTAATTTTACATGGAAGCAGAGCCCAAGTATAATCAAACAACGTCAGGACACTTGTATTTATGTCATTATTTGAAAACGAAATCATAACAAATTAACAGATAAAAAAGGTGTTGAATCCTAATAGTTACAAGAATATATGTATAGACAATAAATTAACCACAAAGAAAAGAGAAAGTTGAGAACATCAATTACAATGATTATTAAATTGATTGTTTAAAGAAAATATAGGATAAGATTGAATCAATTATCAAGAACTAAGCTACCGCAAGGAAGTTTCAAGATACCTTAAGAGCACCAAAAACACGATTCCCTGTTGTGGTTCTGATAAGGCCAACATCAAGGAGAGCCCGGAAGGGCCTCCTGCTTTCTGCAGGTTCAACGGAAAAATCCTCACCAGTAGCCTACCAATAACAAAAGTGCATAGTTTATGAATAACTTTTTATCGCTGGGAAATCATATGATTAACTTTTAATCCATACAACAAATATGAAAGCAGGATAAAACTTGTATTGAAGATACCTCAACATTGCCCTCGTATTCATCATCCATTTCAAGTGTCTTCAATACACGACGAGCCAAGAGAAGACCAGTACAGTATGCTGAGAGTATATTCATATAAGAAAAAACTTCATGCATGAGAACTATGCAGTCATAAAAACTAATAGCAAAATCAAATTCACCCGCAATTTACCTGCTGCATAGTTTGTAAGACCAACTTCAAGCCCATAGCGTGGCAGCTCATGAGAATAAGCAGCAGCAAGAACAATATCACCAGCAATAGTTGCAGATATAATTTGGGCTATGATATCCTTGTTAGTCTGGTACAAGGTTAAGGGCTAAAACATACAAAATACACTTGAAACATCCAATGCTTCCTATGTTATCTCAACTAAAGCCTGAATACACAATTAATCCTAAATGAAATCCATACATAAGAGAAAACCCAGTATCAGACTAAAAACTGGGTAAACTGATTGAAGCAATATGCAGCTAAAGCAATGCATCAATGACGTGTTAGATACACAGATATTCTAATTATCAATGTATCAGCAAACAATGCAAAAAATGGATGGTTATTTTGTGCTAACAATATAATGCTTCAAAATTATTCTACTTAATTGTCACAAGAATTAGGGACTTGTAGAAGGATACAAATCGGACGACAAAACGATATTTTGGAGTGTTGTACTTGTTCTTGTCCTGATTGATAAGGCGAATTCTAGCCCGATAGTCAGTCTTTCCCTCTGGATATTTATAATAAACAATATCAGTAGATTGAATCTGATAAATAGAAGAAAAACATGCCTATAAACAATGTACATAAACCCAGTACCTCTTCTTCTCTTGTACTTAACCTGAAACCGCTTGAAGTAAGCCTTGGATTTCTGGGCTTTGATGTACACCTATAACAAAGAGTAATAGTTCAAACTTTGAGATATACAGACACAAAAGCAAACCCTCCTATGAGGACATATACACATCTCAAAACAAAGAATCTATGACTAAAAGAAACAATAAGAAAATGTCAATAAAACAAACATAATATACAATATTACTACGATTACACACAAAATCAGAATAGAAAAAGAAGGAAAACAGATATCATTACCAACAGTTCCACACAAAAATTATAAGCAAGCAGGCATATTTTATGATGCAAACCACCAGATAACCACATGAACATTTTCAAAAGAGAAAAACAAGAGAAGTTAAGCAGGATTTGCATCATTAGAAAGTTAGTATTTCAAAAATAAGAAAAATGTAGATACAGCAGAATCTCCCAGGAATACCATATAAAATAGTATTTGCTAATACATTATAACAAAGAAGAAATATAAAATGCAGGATCATACAACTTCCAATTCAATCTTATAGTTCAATATCAAACTTAAAAACAGCAAACAAAAACAATTCACTCGCATTACGAGGTCCAATACCAAAATATAAAGTACAAAAATTTAGGTGATAATCGAGAAAACCCGCCCTAAAATAAAACCAAATGCTACATCCATCACCATCAAAGCAAGATCATTAAGTAAGGCATCACTACACCCAATACTTATTCTGATCAACAAAAAAATGCAGCGAAATAGAGGAGGAAGAAGATGATATTAAATTAATAGAAGCTCGCATTCGGAAAATCGTTTAAAAGATACAGCATACATGATGGTACATTCAGAAAAGCAGGCACTATATCTGATCGGTGAAGCTTACCATTGTTGAAGCTCGATCTGCGAGAGACAGAAGGAGAGACTGCAATGGGCAAACAAAGGAGGAAAAATATGAAGCAGCTCCACATATAAACCCTCGATTGACGGCTGTGATTTGATGGAAGGTCGCTAGGGTTCTGTAAATTATAGTGGCATCTTCGTAATTTAGCGCTTATCTTCCTGTAATTTTGTACTTGACCCGAACTTTGCAAAATTGAACTCATCCCAAGTTGTATTTTTATTTCATCAACTAATTAACCCCTAATCCATCTGATATAATCAAACAACTTCTTGTGCTACAATAGCGAGGTCTAGATTCATGAAGGTAGATGATTTTAACCTTGTTTAGTTGGTAAGAACGGATAACGGTTGTTAACAAGACTATCATCATTTTTTGTCCACGTGTTCTAAGAGATGCACTTTTTGAATTGTTTGTGTTTTAAAACTCTGTTTAGAGTGTAATCTCAATTATATTTAGATGAGTATTAAAGTGACACTTTCATGTGATAAGGTATGAGTGTTTTTGGTGCATCGGGACAGTCTTGCAAGTGAGGATCTTCAAAGACCCTTTAAAGAATATTTGGGGCGAGTATGAGTCAACAAAGTCGAACAAGGGGTGTGAAAGTATTTTATCTAGTGAACTAATTCGGAAAAGGTTCGATCAGTGGCATTAAGAGCTCATTAGTTGAATGTTTAGTAAAGTTGATCAACAAGATATCTTAAAGATTGGACTACATAAACATAGGGTAAAGGATGTGTGATCATGGATCCATGACTAGAAAGGCAAGTATATCGTTCGTACGTATCTTCAACTTTTGACTACATAAGAGGTGCGGAGGTCGAGAGGATTATGGAATAAGGTTTGAAATATCAATGTTTTATTCAAAGTGAAAAGTTTGTTGTGGAGGTGGTCACAGTTTGCCTTCCAACTAAGATGAAGTCGCAGTCTAAACACATAAAATTAGACATGTGTAACTAAATTTTAACTTGGTTCCATAGTCTATAATACTTTTTTTTTTGGTGTTGTGTTACTTTGCCTAGAATTGTTAGTCCAAAGCATGACTTAATGTTATTAATGGTTAGGTCTAAGATTCTGATGGGTGGCTATAAAAGGTGTTATGGAGTAGCTTCCGAGTAAACTGCGTATCTTTGTTACGAGTGTTTGGAGGAGAAGAAACAAACAAGTTTAAGGGTCAAGAAATTTGAAAAATATGGAAATTGTGACAATGTGTGCGTTAACGCACTCATAATAGAATGTGGAGTGCAGTCATGAGCATATTGATGAGACGACTGTAAATGAAACGGGTAAAAAAAATCAACGGCATCATCCAATAGAAGACATAACAAAGGTTAGTTGTGAAACAGTTGTGTCTGGGAAGATCAGGAGAACAAGGATGGACTGTAGCAATAGACCACTTGGCCTTTTTTTTGTGAGGCAGGTATGTTGCTCGATGGTTTGGCTCTATCAACCATAAAAACATAAATAGCTCGATCCAGAAGGCACTAGAATAGGCCAAGTGAATGGATTGTCATGTGTTGAGAGTGACTGTAACGCACTTAAGATTATTTTATCATCAAAGTGTAAAGTTTGAAAAAAAACTTGAAATTTTCATGCACACAATGCTTTACTCGACACGTGCAAGATCGTTGGAACTCTTCAAACGTGACTGCTTGAGATCAGACTTGGGGAGGCATGAATTCCCAAGCATTAGATGCTTGACACCCTACAATGTCAGACCCTCGACACTCTTCAAGTGTGAGGTTGGACTCATAATAGATCGGAGCTCCCCAAGCATGAGATACTCACCCTCCAAGTGTGAGGCACTCGATGCACTCCAAGCGCGGGGTTAGACACTTAGGAGCCTACTACGAAGCTTACTAAATATGAGAGTTTCACGATCATCCACAACTTGATTTTTTTTGTTTTCTCGAAAAGGGTTGTAACGCGAATCAGGAGAACGTTCTTTGCGGAGGTGGACTCGATCATATGCCCATGAGAGTGAACTCACCATGAGGCTACAAGGCTTAACAACTAAAAAAAAAAAAAAAAAAGGATTTTATTCATGGAGCACTACATCGCAAGTACATGAGAATGATCTCACCATGAAGATAGAGGTATCGTAAAAGCAAATTAGCATAACAAAAGATGGGGAAAAAAATAGCTCTTCTATAGCGGCAAATCATAAAGTACTTTACCAATTCCCAGGCCATGCACATCACTCAACCAACATCTATATGATTACATCAATGAATTGAATACTGCTACATTCTATTGTTACAACAAAAATTATCAGATAAATCAACCACAA
The DNA here is from genome assembly GCA_036897405.1 of Pelargonium myrrhifolium. Lineage (NCBI taxonomy): Eukaryota > Viridiplantae > Streptophyta > Magnoliopsida > Geraniales > Geraniaceae > Pelargonium > Pelargonium myrrhifolium. The sequence continues at coordinate 6,984 of JAYMTK010000669.1, forward strand.
GCAATCAAAACCAATCACTATTCAAATTGCCGAAAGGCTGGCCCATTTTCCTAGCTCATAAGGGTCGCCATAATAATAAAGCTTAACTCTATTTGACAAAGACAATCCTGCCGCGACTGGCAGACCTCTAGAATCATCTTGTTCTGCAGGATCATCTATAAATGCTGCGACATCTCCCAGAAGTTTGAATATGAATCTGCGGGATTGGACTTGCCTAGGAAAATCAAAGTACATACCCATCCCAGCCTTGGCCTCTGGTAATCGATATTCCCCAATGGTTACCATCCTGTTAGGTTCCTGCAAATCATCATTTTCAATTGGAAATCATGTAACTAAGGAGAAAAGGAATATAAAGATACTGAACACGTAATATTTCAACCCTCAGGAAATGAAACCAACCAATCAATCCATTTCTTAAATGTCTTCCCAAGGTTCCCAGTAGTTCCTATCCATTAAAACACTGTATTCTTATAGTTATAACTTATGACTTGCACTACCTCCGTCCCAAAATGAGTGTCCTGTTTGTCTTGCATTTTTGTCCCAAAATGAGTGTGCTCTTTTCTTTTTAAGAAGTTAGTTATAGCATGAATTACCAATGACATCCCTACAATAAGTTAGTATCCCTTGAGTTTGTTAGACAACATACTCATGGGTTTTCAAAAGTAATTATGCAACAATAACTAACTTATCCTTAATTATTCTCAAAATGGAAACAAGGACACTAATTTTGGGACGGAGGGAGTAATTGATTGTGATTGTCAAGTTAAAGTGTTGAGTTAGAGCCAACAAACAACTTTGGATTTTAAGGTTCTCCACTAGAATAACTTGATGAACTAAATGGCTCTAAATGAATTCAGTTATTTGCGATAAGCATATTCCGAGGCAGGCTTGTGAAAATATACGGTGATAACCCTATCAGACAATTATAGGCAACACTAACAATTGATTATAACAACTTCTCAAACATTTACAAGCACATCAGATGCTGAACAAATGCAATAACATCACCATATATGGAATTCACGTACAAGTGCTATTGTGGTGATACCGTGGATTGGAAACTCCCTATGCAGAGCTGTAAAGTAAAAAGAGGCTCAGTAATTACCTGGAGAACAGACACTTGTATATACAGCACAGCTGGAGAAATGTATCTGTCTTCTAAAAATGTCATTGATGTGTCCCAGAAATGTACATCAGAAGAAGGTGAATGAGTAACACGAGGCCTAATTGCGCTGAAAGCTTCTAGACGAAATCCTGCCACCAAAGGTGAAGCAGGAGAAAGATACTGTTCCAAGACAAGATCATTGTCCATTGACCTTTCAGCCTCAATTGGAACCTGAGTTATAAAGAAGTTATGTGTCACAATTGTTAATAAAGAGCTAGAATTATAAACAAAGAAAACGAAAAATATATAAATGTACCTTGAATCTATTCAATTGCGGAGTTCTCTCCAACCAGTTTTTCAACTTCATTGGGTCGGATCCTTGTGCTGATGAAAGCCCAACCTCATTTCTCACAGGGCTTCCAACTACGAGCATCCTTTTGGCATGAAGACACGGGTCACTTTCAACTGGTCCTCCAAGAGAGGCACGCCTGCTTACTTCTGCAAAAGGATTCTCATCTAGAGATAAGAGATTGAAGTCACTCCCTAAACTAACAGAACTTGATCCAGTGCGTTGCAGACGTAGTGTCACCCAAATTATGCGGCATCGAACAGGATTCTTGAAGGTAAATTTTATATGCCTAGGTACCGAATTCCCTTTACCCTGCTTTTCAGGTCCATAATATTCTGAGGAAGACGCAATAAGGGACTGGACATCCCATTTTCCCATGCATGCCCTTTCTTCCTTGTCTATCTTATTGCTGGCCCATATTTGTACCTGTGCCGGCAACATGAGGGGACTCGTCAATGAAAGAGCTTAAACTTATCTGAGAATGGAAACCAGAAAGAATTACAGAAGACAAAAAGTTACAGGCACCAATATATTTCATTTGATGTGAAGATGTATTGGCAGTGAAGTGCAGACATGGGAGGTAGAGACATTTAATGCAGGAATGAGATAAAATGACAACGGAAAAATGATTTGAACCCAACTATACATAAGTGGTCTATTTAATAAATAAAGAGAATAAATTGATTTTCTCAATAGTGGTACCAAGAGTAATTTCTGCAGGATTGGAATGTAAATAGACTTCATCATTTAATAATATTAGATATCCCATAAAATAAAAAATTGTTAAATTTTACTCCCACCCAAAAGGTTAAGCACTTAAGCTATTAGGTGGATGACCCAACTAGCGTATCAAGTTTCTCACATTCTTTCAAAGTGGGATACTTTAACATCACCCCTTATGTGCCGGCCAGACAGCTCACAAGCCTTGTCCCTGGACCAAGAATTATTTGGGAGGCAACACAAACGGATCCCTAGGCCCCATCCAAACCAGCTCTAATAAGGACCAACTCAACTAAATGCTTAACCTGATAATTGAAGACCCAATTTTACTAATATACTTTACAAGAATAAATTTGGATAATTTGCAAGATATATATAATATTTTTATCATCGCCTCATTGCCCAAGTGGTATAGGACTTGGTTTGCATACCTGAGGTCTCGTGTTCGAGTCACCTCTAGGGCGATTGATATTTGTAGTGCGAGTGAGTTGTATATATATGTAATGGTTTCTATCCAAAAAAAAATGTTGAATATGAAAGATTGTTTCTACAAAAATGGAAAAAAATTGCTTCAAAACTTTTAACCAACTAAATTCAAAGTAAATTTAACTATGATTTTTGAAAAATATGCTCTCCCTCATCCCAAAATAAATGTCTACTTTCTCTATAAAAAAATTGTCCCATAATGAATGTTCACTTTGTTTCGTAGGAAGTTACTTATGCATGAATTACCATTTATGTCCCTAAAATAAGTTAGTTAGAACCCCTTAAGTTTGTTACAACAAGTGCACATATGATATAAGGGAGAAAGTTTAAACCTAAGTAACTTATCCTTAATTTCTACATAAATTGAAAAAGTGGACTCATTTTCAGATAGAGAGAGTAAACAATGCGTGCATTGTACTGCAGAGACATCACCCCAACCTCATATAACTAATGATTATTATGTTAACTTCAGCCTCGGCACCCCCAAATGAAAAATTCTATCTCCACCATTATGTAACTCTAAAGAAACATGGTGAGACTATGACCCAATTATATTAGGCAGAACTCCAACATAGTAAACTAAAATTTGTTTCTAGTTGATCAACAGATATGTATATAGAAAGACAACGAAATAGAGTAACAATGAAGGTATACTTACGGTGGGAGCATCAGACACTCTATGATCCAATTATATTAGGCAGAATTCCAACATAGTAAACTAAAATTTGTTTCTTGTTGATCAAAAGATATGTAGATAGAAAGACAACGAAATAGAGTAACAGTGAAGGTATACTTACGGTGGGAGCATCAGACACAGAATAGCCACACGGACTAACAAGCAAGATGACCCCACTGACATCTGAAAGAGTCCCAAGAACAAGAGCAAATTCAACAGAAGCACTACTTGGTGGAGCTTTCCAATAAGAGTACCGCGATCCAGAATCAAACGGAGCAAGCAATGACAGTAATGGTGCTGAATCTGTCGCTGTGTCAACCTACAATGACAGAATACATGGTTATGCAATAATATATAACAAAATCAGTACTAGGGACGAAACAGAAAATCACACAAAAACAATGTAGCAGCATGAAAGTGGTATTGGAACTTTTAATTGTACCATGAAGATAAATTATGTACGAAAGCACCACCAGCGCATCAGAACTCTATGGGCAATACGATAAAATGGCTACTTTGGTAGATAACAAATTAACAATTCAGAAATAAGGGACAAATCTTTAGCAGTATTGTTTTCATGTTGCAACAGATATTTACAACCTAAAATAATTGCGAGAAAAAGATCTACTTAAGTAGTCATTTACTCCCAAAGACCAAGTTAATCCTCATGCAATACACGCAAGAAGGTACTATCTGACATAGAATATAAATCTAACATGGAGACACCAAGAAAAACAAATTGCAAAGGTTATGGCTGTAAGTTGACTCATAAAAGGATGGTTACAATAACCGACCGAATCCCATGAATCCAAGCAACAGAAGATAAGTCGTGCTGTTTAAGGAGTTAATAATGCAAATGCAAATTGAAGTGGTACACCAACTTTAACTAAAAATACAAAGATCATTATATACAACTTTCTTAATAATGATAACTGAAGAGTTGAAAAGAAGCAAAAATACCACATAACGATGGCAACACAATCAAGTATGGTCGATTTGAGACAACGATTCAAACTATTCAGAAAATGCATAGATGCAGAAGAATATGACAGTCAAAAGAACATCAAATGCATAAAAAAACATGAAATAAAGGCAATACCGAATATAAAAAGCTGGCAAATGGAAATTCAGCAAGTGACTCCTCTCCATTAAATGCTTGCTGTAGAACTTTAACAGCTTGTTGACCATCACAAGGTTGAATGCTTTCAGATGGATGATCCCTCGAGAATGATCCTAAGACCTGGACAAGAGCTTTATTTGCAGCAGTATCAGCACGGGAACTTCTTCGCATGCTAACCAAGACCCTTATATAGTCCAATATCAGAGCATCAAGAACAATTTCTTGGCAGCATTCCTTGCAAACAACACCATCCAGAGCTACAGAACGATTTGTGGAAACATCAACTTGGCTGCCATGGCTTGATCCGCCTTGGCTTGTTACCCCATTGTAATTTGGCGCATCCTTTGAGTTATGATTCACAAATATCATAGCTCCTCTCCCAGCACAGCAAACTTTACAAACCTTCCTTTTACATTTTGAACATAAGAAGACAGATTGTGAAGCTCCTTTAGATGAAACTCCAGAGGATCCAAGCTCGGGTGCCTTGCTTTCAGCAATAACCTGACACATGCCACCAGAACAGCTCTCCCCAATTCGAGTAATATTCCAGAAATCTATAGCATTATCCTCATCAGCCTCGAGGCCAATAGCACCAGTAATTTTGTCTTCAAGGGCAGTTTGTCCCAGCAAAGCAAGGGCATTTGCAACTTTGCATAACCTTCCCATGTAATATTCATCAAGCAAAATATTGGGATTTATCGTAGCAGGATCAGTTCCTATAGACAGCAAAGCTCTATCTCTTTCAGCAGCGGAAAGGTTCAGCCTAAGGCGTTCAATTTCAAGTTTCATAGCTTCCATGAAACCTAATTTCCTCTCCTGCAAAGTTGCAGTGATTAAAATGCGTAAACCTGTTAGTGAAATATCTAGAACATTTTTTTTTTAAAAATAAAAAAGAAAAGAAAAGGAATATGACATTGACAATGAAAATAACCAATTCACTGATTACATGTGTGATCAACTGATCATAGATGTTGGCCAATCATCTCGATCATTGCTATATAATCAATTCAAAACGGCATAAGAGCTGTTAGAGAACCAATTCAACTAAAAGCTTAAGCTGATAGTTGAAGTCCTCTTTTATACTTTAATATTATATTCCAACAAGAGCTTTAAGTAAATGCCAACACTAAAGCAAATCAAGCAATAAAACATTAGATAACAGATGAAACAGGTAATTAGGAAACAGGTTTATATCATCACCAAGAAATCACCGCTTAACAAGAGAATAAATTTTCTTCACATTCACTTAAAAGATAAAGTAAGATGAAAGGTAATGACCCAAATCCATTTTCAACTATAAATTATAATAACATACCATATGTGAGCCTGCAAGAGATTTCAAACAATTTATGTAATCCAAAGAACTGCTATCTGAAGATTTTGTCTCGTGCAGTGATGATAATTTGTTATCAATGTGAGGATCGTGATGCTCAACGACAGCTTGGTCCAAGAAATCAAGCAAGTCTCCTCCACTATGGACGACATTTCCAGTGATTGGCTGGGGAGTGCATTCTAAAGGTGTGTCATCCCAACTCAAAAGGTCAAAGGAGAGGTTGGCTGAAGTGTTTGGTTGCACTGATGGTTTCACTTTTTCATTGGATGAAAAACTCATAAACGGATTTGACTCTGAACTGAAAGGGTCAGTTTGTTTTTGACATTTCTTGGCAAGCTCCAACAATCTTGCACCAGGGCCTTCATTTGTAAATATTCCTCTCCAAGGAATAGAAATTCCAAGGATTTCCACCTGTAAAAAAATTCAGTACACAATCACTAACCAAAGAAATAAAAGAATCTAAAAATATATTCTGCTACTTCACCCAACTACAAGCTAACAAGTTGCTCAGATGGGCACTTAAAAGAAATGATGGATATCAGAACCAAAGCAAGGATCAATTAATATGTTGGAGGATCAATTTTACCAAAGGCTTGTGGGCCAAGCGGTTTAAGCGCTTTGGATTCCTTTTGAGGTTTCAAGTTCGAGTCTCCTTGCCAGCGGTATGGGGTGGGGTTATGGGGTTAATAGGGGAGAGCCACCCCTGTTGTGTAGCTCAACCGATCAAAAAAAAATGTTCTAGAAGAAATTCTATTTTTAACCTACCTTTTCATGTAGCAATCATGCACAACACAACATGGAGCTCCTACTTCACCTACCCAACAAGGAATCAATGCATTCACCTCCGGTAAACAGAAAAAAGCACTTGCATAACTTAATTCTAAAATTGAGAGAAGTTCCACGGATGCGATACTATCATTCCATCACTTATAGTTTCCCAAGATAAATCAGACACAAGCATCAAACCAATAACAACTTGTAAAAGCAGCTTATAACAAATTGTTTTAGATGAACAAAAACAATTTGGCATATTTAATGCATACACATATATACTGTCAACACTATGTTCTATGTGGAGAGATATCCACAGTAACCATCACATAAACAATATTTTCTGACAAGGCAAATAACTATATACTGTTACTGATCAAGAACAAAGAGATACAAAAGTTGCGGACTGAAGCTAACAGCCCTCGTAGGTTTATGTAATTAGTCAAGAAAGAAAGGACATATAGCAGATCAGAAATTGCTTTATACCTCACCAAGAGTCATAGGGCTTCCAGAGACAGCAGGATAGAAAGTAACTGCAACTACACGAGTAAGGAAGTCGAGCTCTCCCTCCAATTCTTCAAAATCATACAATAAAGAAAGGGTACAACTATCCTGAGCATGCAGACGTGTACCCGCACCAGTAACAGCCATATCCTCTGCACTAATCGGCCCTGGTAAGGGGATCAAAAGGTTCGTACCATTTTCACACTGAGGAATAGATGCGCCCTGCCAAAAATATCCAGTGTGAAGTGAGAAATTATCAGCAATTATCCATGAATGTTGTTTGTCAATTTTCTATTAATCGTTAGGGCCTATAGCTATGAGAAAAATAAAAACAATTAGCAAGTCCAGACTCCAGAGTCATGACTCATCTTTATCCCATCAACAAATCAATAGCAGTGGAAAATTTGAGCCTTACTTTGTGAAAACCACAGTTGCATAAAGTATTTAGATGAGGAAAAAGAAGAAGAAAAAAAGGTAACAAAAAACACCAAAAGCAAATAACGTGCCCAAGTTTCTTAATCTGACCATACCATTAGAATATATACTACATTCCCCATATACCATCCTCAATTTTCCTTGAATCATCTTTATAAATACTCGCTTTCCCATTCTTTCCCAACCATAGTTATGACTCATGAGAATCTTTCCAAGATTCACAACAAATCTTGTCTAGAGAAATCAGTGCCTACACTGCTGTTCTATACCTTGTAGAAAGTTGCCAATTTGTCCTACCACACAGCTTCCACCAAATTTCAATCTACCAGATTCTAGATCCTACTAAATCCATAACATATCCCAAGTACAGGCCCTTGGTAAAATATGTACCTCCAAATTTAATAAATTAATACCGACTTGCACCACTCACTTCAAACACACATTCAATGCTCCTCTTTTCCCAAACTCCCCCTTTTAGTCCCTGACATCCTCACCTAGCAACCAAACTCCTCCCTTTTAGTCCCTGAGACACATCCTGCACTTACTCAACATACTCCAAATGACCAAAATGCTAATATGTCAAGTGGATCACTGTTTGGGTACATGAAACCCAGGTTTCCACACATATCCAATTAGGAACTCAACACACGTTAATACTAATCAATCACATTCACAGCCTCTCTTGGGTTGCGGTGTCACGTGTATCACAAAAACCCACCCCTATTTTCAGCAAACGTAGAATGTTTTGGCAGCCAAATACAAAATTAAAAGGAAATTCAAGTTATGTAACTAGAAAAACTTCTGGAGTGGTAAATGAAACCTCTTCTCTAAATATATCCTATGCAAAAAGGGTAACAAAAAGAAAAAGATAAGAAGGCAACACTTGGTAATGAAAGACAACTTAAAATACAAGGAACTATGTATCAAGTCCAAAAACACTACATCATCACGAGGGAAAAGAAAGTTACAGGACAAGTTTCATCTCCTGGAATGAACAAAGAGCATATCTTTGAACTTGGACATAACTTAGTATCAAGGTACAAGTGTACAGACCTCCACTACAAGTTTAAGCCCATCCACACATCTTCCAGTTCTTACATCAACTGTTGATGGATAAGTTGAATCATCTGCACCATGTGATATTGTGAGAAGAAGCTGGCAAACATGGCAAGGTTCACCAAGATAAATAAAAAGTTCAACCACATCGGCAGCCTGTGGACAAACCTGTGTGACATAATATTAACCAAAAATGTTTCAGTTCAGACAATAAATAAGGAATTCAACCAGGGCATGCAAAAATAGATTATAAGTACCCATGTTAGGTCTTTTCTTTTGAAACTAAGTAAATCAGCTCCTGTGTTGGAACTCGGAAACATGTTGGTCACTGGCTTAAGAAGAAAACCAGATGGTCGAGAAGGTACCTGTGGTCAACAGCATGAAAACATAATATATCAGAACATATCGATTACAATATCTTGCTTGTGCAGTAAATTAGCAGGTAAACATATCGAGTATTATTAATCCATAAACATTCTAATTTTGTATCCTCTATTTCTATTTTTGAGGTCAAATATGTTATTTAACTATGGTTTAGTTTGGATGGTATATTGCAATCAATTAACATTTCAGGGATATTTGTCCTATACGTAACATCTGAGGTCACAGATAGAAATTTTCCTTCCATGACAAATCTAGCCATGTCCAAGACAGTTTTGGCATGGATTAACACACAAGGATACACTCTTTCCCTGTAAGGATTTCATGTCACCTAAGTCATAGGAATGAAAATTATTTATGTCTTCACCACGGAAGAATATAGTGCAATGAGGGATCATTCTTAAAGCTGAAGAAATATCAACAGGCTTAAAGTGTAATACTAATCTTTCAGAAGAAAAAAAATATGTGTGTAGATAAAAACTTCAAGCTTGAAATTTGCAGTCAAATGGTTAGGACTTAGGAGGGGACACTGCAGCTGGAGAATAAAAACAGTGTCGAGCAGACCGTACAGGTCATAGATTGTAATTCTTTTAACACATCAATACAATTTATAGAGAAACTTGATAGGAATGACTAATCATTGCAACGACAACGTTGACAAGCTTCAAAAGAGAAGTCGAGCATAATTGTGGAAGGAGACATCCAAAATTCCAAATATGCTTGTCAAGACATACGTACGAAAAACAATGAATAGATAACATTGAACTAAAGGTGCAACCTAAACAATTAAGTGCTACTACAAAAAGAAACAAAATGACGTGGAAAAAAATCAACAAGAAATTATACCAATCGGAGATGCGAAATAATTGACAATTTGGAAACAAATTGAGTTACTTCCACAAGTTTGAGCAACCTATCAACAATTTGGGTATGAAAGAGTACTAGATAATATGGCATTAAAAATGGCTTTTTTTATGAGACTACTAATGAAAAGAGTATTAGAATATGAACTATACAATTTCCAAGTAAAAGAGGGTGTAATTGCTAGATTAAATGGGTGTAAAAAACATTAGATGAGCAATTAGGACAGTTAGTTACGCAAAATTCAAGAGCATACATGCAAAGGCTGAACTGGAACTGATGGAAGATGCTTGAAAAGCCTCATTCCAAGAAACATCTCCAGCTGCTTTTGACGAGAGCTATCTACAACAGCATTTTTATATCTTCTTTGCAATGTAATCTTCACATTCTGTGCTGCGGAGAACTGTTTGAACTTTCCTCCTGCTTCTTCACTAAAGATACTAAGAATTTGGCTATGCATAGCTTTAGAACCAGTATAAAGTGTAGCATGAATATCTCCAGCAAGCAGAAAAATATCAGCTAGCTGAGATACTGGTGATAAAATGGTTGATCTCTTGAATTCATCAAATGTCATATCAAATCTCTTCCAAGGTTTATCTGGACATGGATGCATCCATGTTGTTGTTCTAGTGTTGTGGTCAATATAATAAGCTTTCCCTGTTACCGCATCAGATCGTTTCTCCCAACCTGGAGGCAATGGAGCAACATATCCACCATAATTATTGGTTGACTGATTACCATAAGCAAAATCACTATCAAGTGATATCCCCAGTCCTCTACATTGCTCCACAAAGACTTGGAGGGCGCCAAAATAACTAGCGGCATTTGTTCTATCCAAAGAATCAGCACAGTTGAAACGTATCACTCCATTTTGATGGGATCTCAAGCAAAAGGCACCTTCAAAGTCATCAGTACAGATAACTTCACCCCTGCAATCCTTTAGTCGTTGTCGTGTAGGCAGATAGTCCCCTTCACAAATGCCTATAGACATAGTGGGTACCTTAAGAAGTTTCCATAGACCTTCAATAGTTTGCTGTTCACCTTTATATTTTATACTGGCATGCCAATCATAATTTACCAAATGAATTCGAGTATTAGGAAGCTTTCCAGTTGATCGAATATAGTTTAAGGATTCCTCAAAATGCTGAACTAAGATGCATTCTGATTTTCCTTCGCCATTCCTAAGTAAGTTGATGCATACAATTGGAACCAAAGGGCTTTTCTTCTGACTACCTGCAACAGCTACATCTAAATTTCGAGCATCATATCTCCTGGTTAACCTTTCATAATACAGTGAGCTTCCTTTGTATGGATCACGTTCTGAAACATATATTTCTGCTTCTGCAGCAGTTATCTTTAATTCTGCACCCCACCAGATAGGAATAGTTCCTCGCCGCCAAATGTATGTGTTGAAAGGAACACTCTGACCAGTCCTTTTAGGAACCCAAACAAGTTGCTCACATTCCACTTCGTTTCCTGTCAAATGTCCCCTTTTTCATAAGTTCACAGAAAATCAATTAAAATCAATAAACAGTTGAGATAACATGCACAATTAAATTAGAAGCATAGCACAGTAAATGAAATTTCAAAGAATGGAAATAAATAAAATATAAATTCATTTACAGAAAGATCAGTTCTTTTCTATGTTTCCTAGACTTGTCTAAGAAATTGAGAGAAAGAGAGAAGAAAGACTAGGAAAAAGAGATATTTCAATTGTTTTTCAAATAAAACAGGGCAATAGAACTTCTGTTATGATGCTCAGCATGGAGGTGGAATGGAATGTAACAGGATGAGGACATTCCTTTGGATAAAGAAGTTCAAATTCATATGATAAAGATGAAGAGATCTTTGAATTCAAAAGCTTCCTTAGTTAATTAGGATTTTAGTATCTCAGTCTTCTATTTATTTAGAACAAAATCCATTAGTTAAGAGTCTTTGAATTTGTTTATGCGTTTCTTCTTAACCTAGAGACTTCAAATGGAACTAGAGACCTCGGATATAGGTTCAGAAGAAATACATAAAAATAACTAAAAATTCCAGACTCCATTCATTCTTTTCAGCATAGCATGTAAAACTTAATAGAGTTCCACCAAGAAGAACCCAGTCCAATTCAACAATATGAATGCAATATATTACCTGTACTAGAACATGAATTCAACCCTCTAGCCAAATATCGAGTTCCCGGATGCAGTTTACTACGACGAGCTGTAATAGCAACAATACCTTCTAGCTGTCCTAAGCTTCCAAAGCTTCTACATTCTGCAAACCCCTATACATTAATATTAAGTAAGAGAATAGCATGAGTATGTTAACTTGACACCCGAACTTTAAGAGGGTAACTCGGTATGAGAGGGAGTTAGTGATTGAGTTGCTACAACATAAACAACATACACACAAACGAACAACTAAGCAAATCAAAACAAAAACTAAAATAGAAGGAAGCAAAAGCTAACATAAACATGCAGTAACGGAGTAGTAGTTGCTGAATGAAATCCAGAACAAGATAACTTGGTGGCATAATCACAAACTAAATATGGAAGTAAGTGATGGACAGATGCAACTAAAGAAACTTAAAGACATAAATAAAAAGTAACAAGGAAGAAATAGAAATTTAGTAATCCAACCCAAATGAGTAAACATTTTCCCATAAGTTAAAGAGAAATTACATTTTTTTTTTGAATGCACACTTACACTATTTGAAGAGATCATCATGTCATTGCAAAGTTTGATATGATGTTAAAAGCCTATCTTACTAACTACTTAATTTAACTTTCTTAAATAAATCAGAAAATAATAGAGGTTCCCACTTTATCTATATTGATTTCTACTGCACACACACAACACAGGTGCATTTGCTGAGGTGAGAGAGAGAAACGAATACAGGAAAAGTATTTTAAAGAGAAATTTTGCTTATACATTCTCATAGATATCCTAAATTGAGAAAACATGTAAGTTGACGAAATTTATGAGGTGCCTACAGGAACACTATAAGGAACTTAGAATATGTATAAAACACATCCTATTCAAATGTTGTCAAAACCAGGGAAGAAAGAAATGCAATTTATTATTGCCTGAAAATGTGAACGGGAGACAACTAGACTAACTGAAAACATATCCTGCTGGATCTAATCCGAAATTTTACCCCCTCAATAATACATATATGGATGTACAAATGCATACATTCATCCCTGGAGTATGTATATAGAATAAAAAAATTCAAAACGATAACTATCATGAAAGCATCTTTCTGGACTAAAATAATTTTTAAATCACATATTGTGGGGAAAAACTTGCAACCCGCATGTTGTAAACATGTCAACAATCAGATAAACGGCATGAAGATCCCAACTTCCAAGTATGAAGCAAAACCTGCAAAAGAATGACACAGTGCTCTGGCAGACCAATGTTTTTG
>JAYMTK010000670.1:0-20175 GCA_036897405.1 Pelargonium myrrhifolium
AGTTTTTAAGTTTAGTTGGACTGATAATCGGCTTGTCTATCGGTTATAACTAAAACCGACAATTTAAAACCGCCAACGGATAAAATATCACTTGTTAACAGTCAACCGTGATTTACAATCTTTAGGGCCACCAATTTCATATTTGGCACAGGGCCCAAAATCCTTGAGACGGCCCTGAGTATAGGTAGGATGTTTTGAGTGTCATATATATCTTGTTGTGATTGAAACAGTTAAGGCATTAAGTAGTGAGCATCGATGGATCCAAAAGAAAAGAAAAAAAAAGAAAAAAAGAGAGCTAGCAAATCTCACTGCCAAATATCGCGTGGTCCAAGTTTCTACTGCGCGTTAATGCTTTGAAGAAGCCACATTATAATTGGTCCCTCCCCTACTCCTACTAAACCTAATCCTTACACTACTGCAGCTGTAATATTACAATTGTATTCATCTTTAATTCCTTCAATTCAATATTTGCTAACCCTTTCTATTCCATTCCATGCATAATCTCTAGTTTTATTTTTTATTTTTATTTTTTTGTTTACTTTCAAATCGTATCATGCATATATATATGATAATGTTTAGGTTTTATTTTTAATTTCTTACACAATTAAAAGTTGTTTAATTTCCAACAAAATGAGCTATATATATATATATATATATATAGGTTGCTAGATTATGATGCTGCTGGTGCTGTGAAATTCACTGATAAAGTTGTTTGTTAATAATTAAAGCAAGCAAGGAAGCACACAGTGCCTGCCTTGTTGCTCTTTACGTTCTAATTTATATCCGATGGTCCCCTTGAAATTTAACCATCTACTTTGTGTAGTGTACAATTAAAACCTAAGTGATTGCTCAGTCTGTGGAAAGAAGAAACAAATTCAAATATATATAATATATGTCAAGGTTGCTAAATACATTCATGCCACATGCTTGTAAATGCATGCGCCACACCTTTTTCTTTTCTATTTTCCCCTTCCTAGCATATATCATTCTATTCTACCTAATTAATATCTTTTCTTTCCTTTTCTTTCTATTACTTACTATTATATAATATATTCGCTGCAACAAAACTATAGCTAATTTACTGCACACCGTACCATTTCAAGAGCATATACTTGAGGACTTCCATGGAGGAATTAAGCTGCAGCAACCACATGCATCCATCCTAGCTAGCTCCACTCCACTCCTTGCTCAACAATCATCTCCTCAATTTTACCACTTCTTCTCAAACCCTAGAAATAATTAATTAATTAATTAATTATGATATGCATCATGTAAGTTCATCTAATATATATATCTCTTGCTCATCATTTCCATTTATATATATAGTAATTATGTTTATGTAGGGCTTTTCTTCTCCTCACAACTTCATATATCCTTTGGATGCTTTCTTAATTTGGTTTTATATTTCTCTTGAATAATCTATATATATATTTTTTTCATTTTCCCTAGTACTGTTTAATCTAGTTCTTGCCGTGGAAATCCTAATTAAATACAAATGAAAATAGCCAATTCAACGTATGGAACAATATTCTAGCTGCGCGCTTAATTTATTCAGCAAAATTATTAAGTTAGTCCGTCCTTCTTCGATGCTCTATTTCAAATTTAGGTTATCTAAACTCATCATATATGTAATGTAAATTTCATATATAACGCGTGCTTGCGTGCGTGTTATTGTAAATTTTCCTACGTTTCTTTGTTTATTAAGAATTAGGAATCTGTATATAGTACATTGAACTGTAATTTGTCGTTGTTTTCAGGTCAAAATTATTTGTTTTGCATATTCAATGATGATGAGTTCAAGAGAAAGACGGGTGGAAGCAAAACAAGAGGGTGAGAGTAACGATGGGAAATTGGGGAAGGCAGCTGCTGGGACAATATCTAGTTCAAGTCGACAATGGCCAGGGTTTAGGAACCCGAGGATTGTACGCGTCTCGCGCTCCTTTGGAGGGAAAGATAGGCATAGCAAGGTTTGCACCATAAGGGGATTGAGGGACAGAAGAATTAGGCTGTCGGTGCCCACAGCGATCCAACTATACGATCTTCAAGACAGGCTCGGGCTGAGTCAGCCTAGCAAGGTCATAGATTGGTTGCTCGATGCTACTAAATATGACATCGACAAGCTCCCCCCGCTCCAAATCCCTCAAGGGTTGGGTCATCACTTCCATCAGCAAGATCACCCATCAAATGCTCCATTCTTAGAGCAAGGACCAGGTGCTTACAACGTCGGGGAAGGTCATGCCAAGTATTGGGACAATATTGATGCTGTACTGTCCAGAGGAAAAAGCAAGCAAGTAGTTGAAAAGGTCATAGGCGCGGGTAATTACAACGATAGTAGTAGTAGTAGTGCACATGTTTCGGCTCAGAACTTGTTTCCAATGGGAAATAACATTGATCATTCCTCGCAAAACATTAGCAGTGACATTAATATGCCCAACTACTATAGCTACAGCTTGGAGCCTTCAAATTTATCTTTATCCCACTTTGGAAGCCATGGATTTTTGGAAAATCCCCCTGCTGCTGCTGCTGCTGCGTCGGGATCACAATTGTTCTTGTGTCCTCCTCCCTCGCTGTTTCATCCGTATATTAACATGGTAGCGGAGACCGATCCAAGGCACAATATTCAACATATGCTACCTACAAAACCCAGCTTCTCATCAAATTTCAATCCCAGATTTCATATGCAAGATGATGATAAGGACAAGGACAAGCTAGGACGATAATCACCGCAGATCTTAATGGATCAGAATATTGCTGCTTAATTTATACCAAGCCATTGAGATGCTTTGGAAACCCTTTGAGTTCGAGTCTCCATGGTGATGATACCTATTACTGATAAAAAAAATTGCTTAATTATTTATGAATGACTCGGCGTACATACGTGGAGTATATATGAATTTGTATATGGACCTATAAGTTCAAACTTATTATGTGCCTGCATGCATGTTGTACGGAAACTAAGAGGTTCAGTTCTATATATAAATCTGACCTAGCTAGCTAGATGCACAAGTACGTACGTATATGCTGCTTGAATCGAATGGGAGGAAGATCTTCAAATGTTGGGTACGTGATAGCTAGCTCCACCATCAACTCTCTCATACAAGTAAGACTCTTACTTACTTATTTACTGCACTTTTAATAATTCAAATTTGGAGCCTGCAGTGACAACTTTGTAGTTTGTATAATTTATGATTGCAGTGTTTCAATACTTTTATATAGGCTTTTGTTATAAACACTATACAGCATTATTTTAGAAGTAATCCAATTTGATTAAATAGAGTAATAATAAGATTCAACAACTGTTTGGCTTAGGTTAAGCCATCAATGATGTTGCAGACATCTCATTGAAAACCTCCACATTCTGTGAATTTCACTTCCCTTTCACAAGTTCATTGGGCGAATATAAGTGAAATTTAATAAGATGTCATTTTCTCATTAGTTTAGCTTAGCGTAAGCAGTGGCGGAGCCAGACTCTAGGTCAAGGGGAGGCACATTTTTTTATCAATATTACTTAATTGGTTTACTTTAAATTATTTATATTTATGAGTTACTTGAATTTTAGTTGAAATTTTAAATTTTAAATGATTTTATTGGATGATTGATTTGAAATTGACAATATAGAAAAATAACATAATTTAGCAAATCCAATAAATATATTATAAGACTAATGAGAAAATAAATATTATATATTGTAATAAATTATACCAAAATATATGAATAAATACAGTCTTGAGATAACAGGTCTTGAGGCTTGAGTTACAAAATAAGACTTGGGTGGGATAGTTGGGCCTTCATTAGTATATTCTTTGACTCAAGATCCAGGTTGGGCTGAAGATTAATGCTAAATTTAGTGGACTAAACTAATTAAAAACTAACGGGCTCATTCAAGGGGCTGAAAGAATATATGGGCTCAGACTTGTTTTGGAGCTTTGGGGTGGGCCCATGCCTATGACGGCCCACCCTTGGCTCCGCCACTGATGACTATATATGTCTCATAATTAACATACCACTATATTTAAAGTTGGTAATTTGTGCGTGTTGTATTCGAGTCAACATGAACACGATATATTAGTAATCATACTGCATAATTCAACACAAACACAACACGATTTAAAACACAAAGTTTAAGTACTAAACATCTATCGATATCATAATTCATTCTTGGAAATTCAGTATGAAAAATACATTTGAGAGAATAGAGACCTTAAGTTTCAAATATATCCCTATCGCAATCGCAACAACTGGCATTTAGCTGATATGGAAGTGGGACCCATTACAAGTCATTAAAAGAAAAAAAGAAAAAGAGTTTGGGCCGGAGACGGTTCTTCACATTCCATTCGTTTCAATGGTCAGACACTAAATCTGGTTCTGGGCCCCCACACAACCAAAACTGTTTTTTTACTCTCTCTACACATAGTATATTATTATTATTATTATTATTATACTTATAAAATACTATTACCAGTACTATATTTTCATATAAAATAAGAAAATCATGAATCAATGGAAAACTGACGTGTCACCTGCGAATTGATCATGCGATTGATCTTCGTATCGACATTTCCAAGGAAACACAAATTACTCATCCTCTTTTCGCTTTTGTGTTTTCTGTAGAGATCGCGGAACTGTTTGTTCTGAGACCTCTTCTTAACAGGTCAGTTTCAATCCTCTCAATTTCTTTTTTCACGCATCGTTTTCAATCCCATTTTCTTCATTTATGTGCGATTAAATACTGAGATAATGTCACAATTTGTTATCGTTTATTTGCTGGGATTTATTGGTATGAATTGATTGATTGATTAGCACATTCGAATTATTAAATAACAATACGCTTTTTCGTTCTGCAACATCACCAACTGCTGTTCTTGCTCTCCTCGCTCGCTCGCTGGCTGTTTTGTTGATTGGGTTTGCTTCTCTTATCAATTTTTGGCATTTGGGCTGTTTTTGGGACTCTGCGTTTCTCAGCTGGGTTTTAAGTGTTTTATTAATTTAATGCAATTTCGTTGTTTGTTTCTGGATTTGAGTTGTTGGGTAGTGACCAAATGATGGGTTTGGAGGGTTTCTGTATTTGTTTTCTAGTTTTTGTCACTTTTAGCATTAGTTTTGTGCAACTGTTGTCCTGAGCTGAAGAGGGGATGTAGCAATTGGGTTCTTCAATTTTGCACTTTTGATGCCATTGCGGTTTTGATTGGTCAGAGAGATTGGAGTTTAGTTGCCACAGTGAGTCTTTTGACGGATTTTTAACTGACTTGTTTTTTTCATTCTTCTTAAATTACCAGCATCTTTGTCTCCATAGGCCAAAGCCTCGTGATTTTGCGGGGTGATCAGTTGGCACCCATGATTAGACTTTGAAATTTGTATTTCGACATTGGGGTAGCCTGAGAGATCCATAATTGGAGGATGTATGCCGTGGGGAGGCTCGGCAGCTATATCTCTCGGGGTGTCTATACAGTATCTGGCCCCTTTCACCCATTTGGTGGAGCTGTGGATATAATAGTGGTTGAACAACAAGATGGGAGCTTTAAATCGTCGCCTTGGTATGTCCGTTTTGGGAAGTTTCAAGGGGTTTTGAAGTCAAAGGAGAAGGTGGTCAGCATTTGTGTTGATGGTATAGAGGCCAATTTTCACATGTATTTGGATAATAAAGGGGAGGCTTACTTTTTACGGGAGGTAGAGGACGGGGAGGAAAGGGAATCTGGATTATATCCTTTATCTTCTGGCGAAGATACTGATGGGCAATTGCTGAATGATATGAGGCAATATAAGTCCAAAAGTTGCAATTTTGATGCAATTCATTCAAGTCCAGACCATCAGATTGAAATGCACACCCAGAGGACTGTGACGAGGGCTAAGTCCAGCCAGTCACGGCTCATGGGACTTTTTGGACGGAACACTATGGAGGAAACTTCATTAGAGCATGCTGAGATGGCTGCTGATCTCATGGAGTTGCAGTGGTCTACCAATATTTCCGATAAGAAGACCAGGAAAGGTAATGATTCCAACTTGTCTTCTTTTGATAAGTTGGATGGTAAGGTTGATAAAGATTTGCAGGCTAATAATGAACTAAGCCAGGCCAGTTGTACACATGATGACACAAAGAACAGTTTGGACCAAGCTGTCTTACTTGAGGAAACTGTTTCTCACAATGAGCAATTTGACAGCGGTTCGAAGTCCGACTCCATGAAAATGAAGTGTTCTGTGGAGGAAGCTAGTGGTGGAGTTTCATGTGTTAGAACCCATGAAAAGGTTGTTGAAACTTCTACACTAGGTGAACGTGTGTTGAAAGAAAAATGTGAGGTTACGTCCTTAATATCAAGAGTAACTGATGAAACTTGTGCTGGCAATGCTGATCTTGAAGGAGCTGAAAAAGGTGCCTTCTCTGAGATTACTGGTCCCAATTCTAGAGTGACTGGTGAAACTTCTGTTGGCAGTGATGATCCTAATGGAAATGCAAATGGTGTCATATCTGAGATTGCTGATTCCAACTCAGAACTTTCATATCCGAAGGTGCTTGACAGATGTTCTAGCCAACAGTTCCTTGTAGAACAGGTTTCTAATGAAAGGGATAGCGTTGTACTAGGCCGTGTCATTTCTCAGATGGATAGCAGAAATAATGGAGTCCAATCCTCTTTACATTGTGAAATGTCAGACAGCTCAATAGCAGGAATTGATAATTGCAGCAAACAAACTTACCAGACACTGGACCTTGGTAATGAAGGAAGTGGACAGGTCTGTGTTCATGCTAAAACACTGAACGGGACAACTGAGCTACCATTTGAGGTAATCTACAATACTGAATCACAGATAATATCTGAAACTTTGAAAGATCTAGGGTTTATGTGATAAATGTGCAAAGGTTCTTGATGATAAGGAAACTGATCTACACTTGGTTGAATTAATATTATAACCAGAAGTATATTTTTTGAGTTATATATAGTTATTACCTATAATCTATTAACTAAGGTATTCAAAATCTTCATCAGGATAATGGTATCAAGAAACTCACCGGGGATGCTAGGTTGGAGACAGAGCTAGCGGAGCTTACTGAGAATCACTGTCACCAGACAAATTCATCCTGCTCTTGCACACCTGACCATAGCGAGGAACCTAAAAAACCACTCACGGTAACAGAATCCTATGCGCAAATCCTTAAAGTTGACCCTATTAATGGGTCAGTTGAAGAGGTGAAGTCACACGACATATGCACAACTTTTGATTCCAGCAACACAGGTCAAGCAGTTACAGGGGAGGAAAAAGTCAGGGATGAAAGTATCAATACTAGCATCCAATATAATCTGGCTTCTAGTCGCGATTCTCCAAAGTTATATGGGGATACTACCTCAACAAAAGCAATGAGTTCTACGCTGTCACAAAGTTCAGATGAAGAGCAATTCCTTTTTGGTGACCTTGACGAAGACAAACTCAATGCAGTTCATACTATGGAGCCAAAATATCCAGATCACATGGATAAAGACTATCACCCCTCATTCAGGCTCGAGGGCTCCAAAGAAGTGCACAAGTCTGTCAGTACAAGCTACGAGTCCTATTCATCTTTAGACAAATACATTATGGAAAATCCATCTGTTGACACTGAAAATTCAGTAGTCAAGTCAAGAGTGATGTCTAATCCAATTAACGTTCCGATGAGTCCTAAGACTGGTGGTGAAGGAGTCGGGCGGCTGGGAGAATCAGTGCCTAATATGTGGTTTCGCATTGACAATTTTGATGCCCATAGTAATGCTTGTCATCCCTTAAGCCACTCGCTGGACGCTAGTCCCAAATCCATGAAGTGGACATTGCTCAGCCAAGATGACTCCAACTGTTTAGATTCTGATACAGAGACAGAAGAACATTTAACAAAGGCACAGCTTAATAATGAGGATAATCAGATATCATGGGAGCCGAACTCTGCTCCTGCTAGTCCTGCAGTTGGTAAGTGACATTGATGATGCGCTCATTTACTATAAACATTTCTAGGCATTGAGTGAGTGCTTTGTTTGGTCTTTTGGAAAGAGATAATCTCACTGCCTTTATTATTTTTCTTAGTATGTAGAAGATCACATTATCATACTCAGCCAACCATGCTATTTCAACTTCCCCCCCCCTCATATCTCCTGCTTTCAAATTTTGTCATCTTTAACTACTATCGGCCAGTTTTAGATAGTACTATAGCAGAAACTTTTAAAGATAAGCTGAGGTGATAATGCAGCAGTGAAAGGGGTTGATCAAATGTTGTTTAGTACTGCTATATTTTAGCCGCAGTAAAAAAAACTGTTGGCGATTTTAGTAAAGTTGTGAAAAGTGTTTGCGTCTTCAAATACTGAAATAGACAATTCTTTTACATCATAAAAGAAATGAATAATATTTGTATCTATATTCTATAGTTATTTTATTCCTTAATACCTGTTCAATAGTTATTTATTTAATATATATATATATATATATATATATATTAACACAGACAAAGATTACATAAATAGTGTCATATAGTTTTGGTCAGGTTGCTTAGTTTTATAAATTTACATGTTTAATGAAATTAAGTATGTAATAAGTATATTGGAAAAGCCGAAAAAGGGCATTAAGCTGATAGTCAGAAGATATTGTTATGAGAAAGTTGGAATTTAAAATATACAATGGCAAAGTTACTGTTAGCTTGTAATCCACCATGTAGCATTTCAAAAATCATATTCAAAGCTAAATTTAATCTTTGAAGACTCAAAAATATGTAACCAATGCTGAAGTAGTGTATGTATTACAGAAAAGTATTTGCCAAACTGGCCTAAAGGAAACGTAGTGGAAGAATTTTTATTTCCTTTTGGTGTCCAAAATGCTTCTAAGCAGCTAGCTTTACCAAGTAATTTGCATCCAGCTTTATGCAGAGATATCTCTTTTCAAACACTTGTTGTATGAATGAATGGGGTCAGTTGCTGCTTCTAAAGCATTTGGCGCATAAAATTTGAATATATTATATTTAGTTTGTTAAGTCCTCGTGGAAGGATGATGGGATTGCTGTCAAAACTGGTGAGTGTTACTTCCCATGGAACTTAGCTGCACCTTTTGTCTTAGGGATGCTTTCATTTGCAGGCAAACAAAAAACTGAACCAGAAGGCATGATAGCCATTGACAGAGTTGAGAAACCTAATGAAGGAGATCCTCCAAAAACCCCTTCGGCTGCCAGAGGACGTTGGAGACTTTGGCCTTTCACTTTCATTAGCTCAAGGCCCGTCAAACCCAAACAGCCAGCTTCTAGTGATACCAGAATTCCTGTTGCTGAGGACACTACAGGGAGCATCGCTAGCCCAGATGAAAGTAGAAATGAACTTATTCCCAAAGGGGTTAAAAAGATGTACAGGGCACTTACACCAACATCTGAACAACTATTATCTCTGAATCTGAGTGAAGGGAGGAACACCATAACCTTCACATTCTCCACTGGAATGCTTGGGAATCAGCAGGTCATTTATCATTGATTTTTCTGCTCAAAATCCTCTGTTTGAAACAGGAATTGTCTTCTTTCCCTATGAAAACTTATCTTCATTTTTCTGCTTCATAATCTTCAACTTCTGTTGCAGGTTGACGCTAGAATATATTTCTGGAAATGGAACACTCGAATAGTCATCTCAGATGTAGATGGGACGATCACCAAGTAAGGATATGATAATTTTTTTACAATGGAAGAGGCTTTGTCTTTATGTTGTCTATTTAAAGTTAGTTATATTTAAAGCTCATTGATAACTTATGCAGTTCCATTTTTTGCGTCTACATCAAGTTATGCTAAGAAATGATAAAACTGGATTGTATTTTTTTCTTCTAAAAGATTCAAACTAAGCAAAGTGTACAGATAAGACAGTCCTAGTCAGAAATGTTTGGTTGTTTTAGGCAAGATTACACTTTTGAGATGTCTTCTAGAAATAGTTATCTTACCAGTTACCACCCGAGTAAAGATTTAAATACTAAAACTTCACAAAGATTTTTTTTATTTTTTATTTTCTTGATTATCCTATAGGATCTGGAATGGACTAGTTTCACCACACTTAATTACGTTGTTATGGGAAATTTGAAATCTTTTTGCTTGTAATTTTTCTCATGTTGTGAAACAAGCATAAATTCAGCTTCTCAGCTGGAAATTGTAATCTTGTTATTTTTTGATTTAACATTGCTATGCTTGCACTATAGTAAATTCTGCAATATATAATGTGTGCTAAGAAGCTTGGTTTGTGGCTTATTAAGCACCAATTCGGACACGGACATATACTGGACACGATACGGATTGATGATCATTAAAAAGAAAAGTAGGAACGAATCATCAAGACACATAATTTTTTTAACTGAAGATAATATTTTATATGTAATAAATTATATGAACTTCTGTTTTCAATTATATTAAAGTTGATTCAACTACAAACATGTGCAATTAAAATTTGAGTTGTTGTCGTTAGAAACTAAAAAACAATAATAGTTGGTCATTACAAAATACAACTATTAGCAACATAAGTTCAAATTAAACTAGAAAACTAAGTCATTACAATCCTTTCTAATTTTTGTTTTTATAAATGATTAAATAATTCGGAGTCATCTCTGCGTTTGACACTCAAATCCTTAGGATCCTTCACCAAAGTGGCAAATCAGTGCTAAATAGGTTTGTGGTTGTTACTTTCATTTTCTTGATTTGTTTCATGTTTATATTTTTATTTTATTTTATCATGAGGCATATGTCTTCAGCATTATTATGTTTTTAATTCAGTACTTTCCTTACAATTTCTTCGGATCGGGTTTGAACTTAGTTGTTCAAGTGGGTGAAATAAGTCCGATATCAGATAAATATAAAGTGGAAAGACTACATATAATGGTGTAAGTGAGACCTTACTAACAAGGTTGACCTTTTAGTAGTGGAATCCCTAACCATTATGGGTAGCCCATTATCAATATTAACATTCATGATCTCTGGTTTCAAAACCAATATTTGTTGCTATACCTAGTTCTACTATTGTTAACTAGATATTGTCATTTACTGTGAAAAATAAAATGAATAACTCCATAGTTAAACCGGAACTCGTTAAAATTCTTTGGGCTGAAGATTTCTTCTGTTAAGCCTGGTGTTTTTTGTCTACACACCTGATTACCCTTTTGCTTTTTTCAAATTCGTATAACAGATCGGACGTTCTAGGTCAGTTCATGCCTATGGTTGGGATAGATTGGTGTCAAACAGGTGTCACACATCTTTTTTCAGCTATTAAGGTTTGTTACACCTCTTTCAGTTAAATGTTCTGAGAGATTTAATTTTTCTATTGATTGAACACAGCATGTCATAATGCATCTTATCATTTCCTAGTACACTTAAGGAAACAATTTTTTAAGGTGAACTTCTTGCATTATAGTTGGGGTAGGCCTGTTATCTTTTACCCTGCAAATCCATTCAATAATATCAATTAGGCTGGTATCATTCTAGAAATACAATTCATCATTTATTGCCCATCGGATGGCTGATGTCTTGTTCCGTTTCCTGGGACTGGGGGTTATAGTATGAAACAAACAGCTTTCTGCACATTGTGTGTGCGATGGCTATTGAGTTGTGCATTGTATGACAAATATTTTCTTCTGTTTGAAGGAAAATGGGTATCAATTGCTTTTTCTTAGTGCACGCGCAATTGCTCAGGCTCATCATACCAGACAATTTCTTCTCAACATTAAGCAGGTCAGTGTGCAGAACTGCAGCTTCATTCTTCAACTTCCCAAATCTACTTATGAAAGTGTTAACTGTTAAGTTACATCGCTTTCTTTTCATTTATTTATTATTTTTATTTCCCAGTTAAGTCTAAGCAATTTTTTTTGCCTTGGCATTTGAAGGATGGGAAGGCTTTGCCAGATGGTCCTATTGTTATATCTCCAGATGGACTTTTTCCTTCTTTATTTCGAGAAGGTAACTTGTATGTGCGTTATTTTATGAACTTATACTCACTGCAACTATTTTAACGAAATATACTTTCATTTCAAATGTACTTACTTGTATGCCTTAATCTTTACGACAAAGGAGACTGATTGCATCTGTATGTCCCATACAAAGTAAATGCACATTAGAATCATTTCCATGCCTACAGTTTGTTGAGACATAAGAGTTCTCCCTACAATTTTTTTTGGGAGATATTGTTTGGAGGAGGGTGGAGGTGCAAATGATATATCACCACATAACACGGTTTCAGGCTACGATTTTCTGAAATACTTTCTACACTATCTTGCCCCTTAAAGAAATTAATTATTTCTTACTATAACTGGATGGAGAAGCCATATTGACTCTCTGAAAGGATTTGGGGAATCCTAGTCAATGTGCAGTTTGTCCCTCATTTTAATCTTACCAGCTTAATACATAAGGTTAAAGTAGTAAAATAGCTAAGTTGGGTTTTATTATTCACCAGATATATCTCAAACTATTCCAATTAATGGGTGAGATCCAGCATACTTTCATTTAGGGACATGGAAATGTTTTATATGTAAGACTGACTACGCAGAAGGAATGTTGCAGTAAGGGGTGCAAATCCCCACACTGAAATTCTGGAAAACCTGTCACTTTGTCCTCTTACTAAAGGCTTTTGAGAAAGAAGAATTAAATTATGATAATTAGTCTGTTTTGTATGTTGGAGATGCTGTTAATCATGTATTTTACTTATCACACCACTCTAGTTACTTCCAGGTACTGATAGAAGAGCCAAAATTCTTGCTGGGGTGGAACTTTATCTTTGATTGTTAGGGATTCTAGCATTTATGTGAACTTTGGATACATAACTTCAGAATATTTGAAAATGCTCCAAATTTTCTATTATGTTATTACACTTCGTAGTTAATTTATTTTGGGAGATCATTATATCATTATCCATAGTTTGCTTTCGGTCTAAATTCTTGGTTCATAATAGGTGTGAGACTATTCATTATTACATTAGTGCGTACTTTTATTAGCACCCGTTATGCCTTTAAATGCACATGGTGCATATCAAATAAAATTTCACCTTAATTGTTAGACTTCAAAATGTGCATGTAAGATTGTTAAAGCTCCAGGATTCGGTGCATGTTTCAGTTATGAGCATATTATTATCTTTCTTGAACTATTTTCACTTTGAAGTATGAGCATGAGTGTATGCACTTCTGGTTGGGTAGTATTTAACATAGTCTACTATATAAAAGGAACTTCTTGAAGCTCTTGGCATATTTTGAATTTTTGGGTCACCAGTTTTGTTCCTTTTGTAATGTGTGGATTGTGGACTAAGACATCTGCTATTTTTTCTCAGTTATCCGAAGGGCTCCACATGAATTCAAGATAGCGTGTTTAGAGGTTAGCACCCAATGTGATTTATATGCACCATGCTTATTCAATTTCATCCTGATGTCTGTCTTGTTTCATAATCATAATCAATGCATTTAATGTGTTGATAGTAGACTCCTGGTATATATTTGAATGGTCCGAGTGAACCAGATAGTCTTCTATATAAATGTGACATGAATTGCACTTGGTGCTTCGATTATCTGTAATATGGTTCCAGAAAGAGAATAAGTTGTGGAACTGCTGCTGTTTGATGCATATACAACATGCCTTTGAGTCCCATTAAACATTAGCTATGGAAAACAGTAAAAGATGGTTTCTCACTCAATTGAATTTCCTATTTTTCAGGATATAAAATCGCTGTTTCCTTCTGATATCAATCCATTCTATGCTGGTTTTGGAAACAGAGACACTGATGAAATTAGCTACCTTAAGGTTGGAATCCCAAAGGGGAAGATCTTTATAATCAATCCTAAGGTAATTTGAGGCCGTCAAAAAACACCTATCTAAATCCCGTGTCATGTCATGCCAAACTCTCCATCTGATGGATTTGAGGTTGCAGGGCGAGGTTGCTGTGAACCGCCGTGTTGACACGAAATCATATACTTCCCTTCATGATCTTGTGCATGACATGTTTCCCCCCACCGAGCCTGAGCAGGTTTGCTCTGCACGACTGCACCCCTTTATTTATTTATTTATTTTTTTGCATTTCTAATTATTCCATTGTTTATACGATGCTCACGAATCAGAGTTTGATTTTTATTGAGCCTTTATTTATGAAATTTGTATCGGTCACAGGAGGATTATAACTCGTGGAACTTCTGGAAATTGCCTCCTCCTTCTATTGATATGTGATGCGAAGGTTTACATAGCCTAACCTTCTGGATACAGAAATGATTTGACATTTGTGCTGTAATTATACAGGTAAATTCTAGTTTCATCATAGCATAATCAATTTGTCAAATTCTGGAATGAAATTGTAGTTGCGAAATTCTCGGCGCAGGTGTTAAGTGGCAAGGGCTGATGGAGGAAATGCACATAGTCGATCGTTCTGTTGTTACTGGCTGCCTGATTTTTGTTAATTAGGCAGAAACCGGAAGCAGATTAACGAGCAAGGAGTCTCGTGCTAGAAACTGTAATTTTGTACAGCGCGTCGCGTTCATGTGATTCCATGAACAACTTGTAAGTTGTAATCAGTTGTGGGAGGAAAATTAAATAGTTAGGGCATGACCGTAAGCTCATGTCGCCGTGTACGAATACTTTTGACAATTCATTACAGAAAGCAAAAGAAATTAAGTACCTGCTGCAAACCAATCTTTGCTCTCTCTTCTAACAAATCTACTACAAACAAAGCTAATTAATTTACAATA
Source organism: Pelargonium myrrhifolium (assembly GCA_036897405.1). NCBI lineage: Eukaryota > Viridiplantae > Streptophyta > Magnoliopsida > Geraniales > Geraniaceae > Pelargonium > Pelargonium myrrhifolium. Next base: position 14,680 of record JAYMTK010000670.1, read on the forward strand.
ACCTTGATTTTCCGCTTAGAAAGTGACTAATTAATAGGAGCTTTATTTTATTTTCCTAGTTTAGTTGAGTTTGACTCACCAACATATAACTGTATATAGACCTAAATCTCTCATTTTAAATTTATAATTTATTTTATAAGTTATGGGTTTTGTGAGTTAAATTAACTTAAAGTATGTTTTTGAACTTGGCTTCTTACTTTATAGAAAATTCTTCTTGTCCAACATTTTTTTCATTTGTTGTGAAGTGTCATTTTTCAACCACTGCGAATAATGATGGAGGAAATTTGGGTTAAATTGGTTCCCTGACACTCAACAATTGTCGAAACTGAAGTGACTTTAAACTAATAAAAGGAATAATAAGTAGCTAGAGTGAATTTGAAAGGTCTTTAAAGAACAAGATTGTTAGAAAAGTTGATTAATATTAGTAATAGTTAATTATGGAGCACTAATAAGTTAATTCCTTAATTGTTTAATAATTACGGCAGTGGTTACTTTTTTATTTAGTGGGAGCAAGATGGTAAAACTTTACGACTTGGACCATTGGAATCGTAAAAGCACTTAGGTTCTTAATTAATTAGTGGCATCAATTGCCACTTTTATGAGATGAGTTGATTCTCTTTCTACTAGCTTGAAACATCATATATTTGAAGAAATAATATATACCCAATAATTTAATTTACTAATTAAAGAATATCCAATATTTAGATATACGTAATTTGATAATTTGATTTGTGTACGTAAATGGATATATACACATATTTGTCGATACAAGTATCTCTATGATCAATAAAAAATTAAATATGATGAGCTTATTTTACTGACCGATGATCATGTGAAAAATGATACAAGGTTTCCGGAAATATTTAGTAGATAGGATCACAATGTAATAGTAGTATATATGTAACAGTGTTTCTGCTGCTATTGATGAAGTGTGGGTCTCAAATTCGAAATTTGGTTAGAAATTTCTTTTAAAAGCTACTGATGATACATGAAAAATTACAAGTCTATCCACCAAATGATGACATGTCGCGTGATGCAAGTGCGCCATGTCACTCTATTCCACAATAGCAAAAATGCGGCTATATATGCGGACTTGTTCCCAAAACTCGGTGTCACAATCTTGCTGCCAAAGGGCGTACATGCGATGCAAACTCACCTTAATTAGGCCAATGGACTTGCCCCTTCGAAACATCCAGACCAGACAAATCCAACACAAAGTCTTTGGGCACCAAAGATGAGAATCAAGGTCTTTGAACACCTAGAGAAAACAGACTGGTCAGAACTTCGTTCCAAATCATTTGGAGTTTCAGCTTGATTTAGATTGCTACTCTAGAATTCGTGTATCAACATGACCCAAGCCATGGCCTTGATCATATCGTGACACAAGTCAAGCCATGACCACATTTGTGTCTCAGCACAAAGGAATTCATATCCCGACATGGGTCCATTTCTCCGTTCGACTGAGTCCGTCACATTCGAGACACTTTTAAGGTTTGGACAAGATTAAGACACTTAGTGAACGTTTTCGGAAATCGTCTCCTCAGGCCACCTCGGAGGCTTGTCACCTCACTAGACAAGTACCACGATAATATGTCCTTCTCAAATTCTATGACGCTATCTCAAGCGATAAAGACTTCTAGAAACTTCGATACTCTCTCATCGCACTGGGGCTTATAGAAACACTCATATTCACCTGAAGCTTGTGAACGGCGCCGCAAAGTAAGAGTCTAAGCACAAATGGGCATAAAACTGATACCATATTGCTGCTGACCAACCACACCACACATCAACACTGTAAATTTGATTTTTTTTTTTTGAAAGTAACATGGTATGCTCTTCTCCAGACAAATAATAATCAACACAAACACAATCAAATGCCTCCGCAAATGCGTCCCTGGCTATTCATTCAACAGAAAATCAACAAGCTCGAAAGCTCTCAGAATCTCTTACAACAAAGGATAAACCCAGCAGGGCGACTAAGAAATGAGAACAACAGAAATGAGGGATACAAGAGAAAAGCCAAACAACCCAACAACCCTAGCCTCCCTCTCTCATTTGCTATTTATACTAATCTAGTAATTTTGCTGGAATCTTTCGGACCCTCTCACTCCTCCTCACGGATTCGTGAGTGCCAGCTTGCTCCGCATCCTCAGCTCCATCGAGTGGTCCTGCACCTCCTCTGTCTTGCTTTGGGTCCAAGCTATTGGAACTAGAAGATGGGGTGTTACTTGAAACGACATCGTTCCGCAGCTTCTCTTCATTAATGCCAACGACATCGTTTCTTTTCCCTGCTTTCCCCGCAACGACGTCGTTCCGCTTTCGTGCCCTTTTCTCCTTAGCTTTTTGAATTACAACGGTCATATCTGGATCATCAATCAGACCGTAACACTGTAAATTTGATTTTAGATGTCTAACTTTTTTATTTTATTAGTTTTAGATGATGTCCAAATCCTTATTTCTTAACCGTACATATCATACTAAACCAAAATCATACCTTGTCCAGTGGTAGACATACTTCGAACTATACGATACCAAAAAAAGTACATTTGCTTTAATATTTGTTTGTAACTTAATTAGCGTAGTGTTACAAACAGAAATGTGCCGAAATTATTTATGACACTTTATTGTACTAAAGTGGTCTCTTATACCACTACCATCAAAGATGTGTTGAGTGATGATCGATTATGAGACCTCTCCCCACTCACATAGCTTGATTAACCAACTATACCACCATTGTGGTTTTACAGGATGTATATATGGATCTTCATTTTCATCTCTGCCACTGCCAAACATACATAATTAAGAAAAATCTTTCATCTTCGCTTTTATCAATCCTACTTGATACTGGACTATTATTTAACAATAATTAACATTAGTATATCATTACTACCAGTATGATCAGCTAGCTTCCTGATCTTATCTCTACAGATTGTGATCTTCCTAGCTAACTTGTAAATATCCTCTTTCATGTTGGATATATATATGTAGAGAGAGAGATACGATTTTTGGTCACCATACAATACAACAATCTATCATTATATTCATTCGTATGTGGAAGTGAATGTTAATCTCAAAAAAATTAAAAGAAATTAAAGAGAGAGAGAGAATTGTTTTATTTAAAGGAATCCATATCTATAACCTTGAATCACTTGATATAGCGTATGTTGATCAAAGGTTAAAGAAAAAAGAAGTGATTAAGCTAAACCAGGGAAATTATATATATATATATTCTTCGAACAGAAAATATATATATATTAACAAAAGTGTTTATATGGATTTCATAAGATGGAACACAAAATAAGGACCTTACAAAAGCAGGTCGTAACTGGCCGGAAACACCAAATTAAAAAGCTGAAACATATGCAACATGCACATATAGATATACTAGGAACATAACAACTAGCAGAAGTCCACAATTTTGATACCCAAATGTTTGTGTGCAAAATCCACAAGTTTGCTGATCTCACTGGAGTCTATGAATCCGTTACCGTTAGCATCGGCGGACCTTATACCATGCTTGCTCTTCCTCTGGGCAAACCATCCCCCGGAGTACCTCACCGCGTCCGCCAATTCCTCCCTGCTTATCCGCCCGTCGTTGTCCGCATCAAATTTCTTCAACCACTTCTTGAACTCCTCCGTTGTCATCTCCCGGTTGCCCGATGATATGCTTCGACTTTTGATTGCCATAGCTACTATCACTTCCTCTCTTCAACTCCTTAATGCTTTGTTTTTGCTCACAACATGATATATACAACCCATATTTATATATACTTCCAAACATACATGTTCCCACTTTAACAAAAACATGTTTCACATGATTAAATAGATAATGTTAATAGTAACGCGGCCTAATTAAAGAAAAACAAGTAACCTGTAACCGTGTTTATTATTTAAAAACTCGTGAACCTATCAGAGTGTGTTTTGCATATGCAAGTTTATGAGAAGAACCTAAACTAAATTCATTTATTATGAGCTTGATCTATCTGAAAATTATTGTTATTTGAGCTAAAGTGGTAGCTTTTACGCGTTTATAGCAAGAATAGTATGATTAGTATATAATTAATTAGGAGGAGGAATAAGAAGGGCAAGTGTTTGTCCTTTATTATATCGTAAGGGTGAGATTGTTTAATGTTGGGCCACCATCCCTTTTTATAATTGATCGAGAATGTTCACTTTTATAATGTCCACTCTTTATTCATATTCTCTTTGATTTTGCATTCTAGGATACGTGATTCGTTCGACACAAATCGCCGAAAGCACTGTTGGGATTAACCTAGCTAGCTACCCAATTATTATTTTAAAATATTTTTGTGTTGGCAAGTGTTTGTCATTTATTATAGTATAAGGAGCTATGGTTCTCTGCGTACGTGTCTATTTGTATATATACTTTTTACGTGCATTTCTTTTACATTATGTTTGAATCTAGGAAATTATTCGTAGAAAGAAAAATGGGCACACAACTTTAATAATTAAGGGAAAAATAGTTTTTTCTTTTTCTTTTTCTATATCATTTGTTGTCCATTTTACACATTTCATGGTTTTTTTTTCTCAGTTCAAATCCACATCCAAATCCAAATTGTACCTTATTATATTAGTTGCTAGATGTGTTGATTTATGCTCTATAACTTATAACCATGATTATGTCATACTGCTTTTGGATATATCAATTCCATATCTTTTATATTGATGCTAATTATGTTTAATTAATGTTAATTGCAAAACCCACAACAAAATGGATTTGAGTGGAACTCTTATTTTTAATGTATTAAAACAAGGAGATCATAATTCATTATGTTGGAAGGAGTAGTAGGACTAATTAAATAGGTTTAGTACTTGTGCCAATTAGTTTCATTGTTGTTTCTCTTAAAAATGTGGTTAGGAGTAGAGGTTGCAATTTTGATTTCAAATCAGATTTGTTCATATTCAGATAGATAAAAAATAATCCGACTTAAAAGAAGTTCAGATTAGATAAAGTTTATATTTTGTGTAAAATATGCGAATTTGTCTGATTCAGTCCAATTTATATTTTTACGGGAAAAATCCGATATAAATTTGATTGGATCATATCAGATTAATTTTTAGTCAAATTGAATGTCAGATGTCCGCGAGTTTGAATTCAAACTATCTGCTCTATTTAGGAGGATAGTGGTGGAAAACGGCACCCTAAGTAATCTAATACATATATTATAAAAAAGATTTCCCTCTTAATTGTACGACACGTGTCTTCCTTAAATTCTAATTGATTGTCTAATAGTTTGACACGTGGCGATTTCAACCTCTCAATTTTGTTTATATATTTATTGTAATTAATATTTATGAAATTAAATTTGAAATTATTTATGAAAAGATAAAATACATGTAAATTTTGATTATTTGAAATATATAATATATAAATACCCAGTTAATTAATTTTAAGTTTTAACTGTTTCTCATTCTAATCTAACAAAAATGATTTAAAATAAATACAATATACTATAATATTATACTACAAAGTTT
>JAYMTK010000671.1:0-20171 GCA_036897405.1 Pelargonium myrrhifolium
ACAAATGGGCTCTCATATGACAAATTTGGACAAGGCCCAGCAGAAGTAGGCGGATAACGGGTTACCCGTTAAACCGCTCGCTACCCGCAATAAAAAATCAGCTAAGATTTTTTTCTTACCGGGCGGCTACTGGGTGCCAAAATTCCAACCCGTTTATTACTGGGCGGGTAACCCGCCCGTGAACACCCCTACTTATTGCCACTTTGCTTGTCTAAGTTTTCAATATGTGTGGACATCAGCCTATGGTTTCTTTTGTTCTTGGATTGAATTGTTGATGTACTTTGTTTTCATGTTCTGACTATTCGTGGCATAACCAGGAGTACTGGCGTTCTTTGTTATGCTTGGGTTTTTTGGGCTTATACTGCATTGCTCTTCCCTCAACAGCAACGACCCACGGATGGCTGGCTGCCAGAACTGCTGTTATGGATGGGGAATCCTTGATTGTTTTCCTGCCTCCATGGAAGCATGTTTTGCTCTGGTAATTGTTTTTGTTGTCATCTTTGCCATTCTAGGCATTGCATATGGTTTTCTTGCTGCCACTATGGCGATTCAGAGGATTTGGCAAAGACATTACCACATCCTCACCAAGAGGGAGCTTACTCAGGTATGCTTCAAACTCTCAATGTATTTTTTTTATAAAGATTCTTCTGTCTAATTCATACTCTGTGGGTAGTTATCCTGTGAAACTGATTGCATGACAGCGATGCCTTGATTTATTTAGTCATTTTTTTTTATCTAGTGGGTATTATATCATATATTAAAATCTTACAGTAGGTCGGACGGTTAGAAGTCGTTTCCCAGTTTTATTCAAGGCTACCTGTGCTTCCTATTCTCAAGATAGCACCTGTGCCTGTAATGATTTTGCCAAAACTTTACATTGGAATTATTATTCTAAAATTGATGTTGAAGTATCGAACATTGGAAGAATGTGAAGTTATTGACCATTTGATGTACTAGTTAGGCTCTCTAGCTCTCATCTTAGGCTTTTGAGCTGGTTTGATCTTTTAGCTTATGCGGCCCGCTGGTGTAGCCTCCCTATTACTTCATTCCTATCAACTTATACTTTTAAGTTGGAAGAAATTTAACAGTTGATATATACTACACTCCTGCCATATTTACAATATTTAACATTCAATAGGAATACATAGTGGAGGATCTTCATGGCTGTTACACCCCACCAAAACTGGACCCAGCACATGAAGAACGCTTGAAAATGCTCAAACTGTTATAATCAAGGATGAGAAGCTGAAGTTACAGTGTCTTTTGGAGTGTTTTAATTTATCGCAGATCTAAGTTAAATGTGTATTTGTTCGGCAACTTTTGACAAAGTACTTGGAGAAAAGAACGGTATGGTTTCACAGTCCATTTAATTGCTTGCTGAAGCATGGGCGGCCTGATCTTGTAAAGCTGACCAGACAACTTGTGGAAACCGAGCTATACAATGGTTTGTGCAGTTAATACCTAGTCGGTGTCTTTGATGTTTGGGATCTCAACCATTCTTGAAGATTGAATGAGCTAGCATACACAATGCTGACATTTAAAGGCTGTTATTGGGCTATGTCTCCTAATTGTGACATTTCTGGGCTGTCTCCTAATTGTGACTTTTCGGCACTCAACAACTCATGGGATGTTGCTGTAAGTTAGAAACAGCATACATGTTGTGCAGCTGTGTGATGTATTGAGCCAATTACTTTTCTTCGTTTATGTTTTAACATAAAATAAAGGAAATTGTATTAACTGAGCATCTTTTTTCTGTACTACTTTTCTTATGAGTGCTCTCAGTGTGAAAATAATACAAATGCAAGAACTTTGCAACTGTCACCCAGTAGCAGAGAATGATACTCCAGAGATTAGTGTCTGTCTGCTATATAAGGTGCATGTTTCGGATTGATGGGGTATTTTAGTCCATTTAGATAAGAATTCCTTTGGACCAATAGTTAACCAACTATTAACAATTATGTAAGGTCCAAGACATGTTGTATCAAATGATTTAAGCGATTTGGATTCCCTTTAAGATTTTGGGTTCGAGTCTTCTTGCCGACGATATGGGATGAAGTTTTGGGTTAACAGAAGAGAGCTATCCTAATTGTGTAGCTCAACTGATAAAAAAAAAAAAACCAATTATATAAGGGAGATGTGGGAAAATTTAGTGCTAAGCCTTTGTCTAAGACCGGATTGATCTGGATCACATCGGGATCAAATTTTCATAAGAAATTGTTGAAAGACCGGATTAGATTTGACTGATTGTGAATGTGGACCGAAGATCGGACTAAACAAATTAAATTTAGTTAAAGGAAATGTTATCTGAGCTAAACATGTTTTTGTTTGAATAAATGATTTGGAGGTGTGACAACATTCACACTACATACTTGTCATAAAAACCGTTTTCTCATGCGCGGATGAATCACATCAAATTAAATTTTCACGTATTCATGAAAAAGTAACTCGCAAAAATCTTCAAATTCATTCTTTTTAACAAGGATTAACTCGCAGATGTCCTTACCAAATATCTCCATGTCTCAACTTCCTTCTCGCATCATTCCAACCTCTATGTGTGTTCATCTGCTTGATCTCGAAGGGGGGGTCTTAAAGACTTATTTTGGTGTACATTATACACCAATGTGTTAGGGTAACTATTTGTAATGTACATCACTATACACCACTATGTTGGATAACTATTTCTGATCTACATCTCTTTCACAAATTATATCACTATATTTGTATATAACTGGTGATAAGACTATTAAGTTATATTTATCTTTACTTTTGTTAATCAATATAAATCCCAAAAAAAAACATCTACCTAAAAAAACATCCAAAAACATAAAACCTTTTTTTTTTTTTTTCTCTATGAACTCAACTTTAAACATTCTTTAAACCTTTAAAATATCAATTAAATCATTAATATGTCAGTGTTAATAATTTATTTTTGACTAGCAAAACTCTATTCTTCCGGTTTAAATCCCACGTCACATAATAAGACTATAACGACACTGAACCGGGTTGAATGAGGAAGAGGACGACACGTGGCTAAATTCCAGCAGTTCCACTGGCGAGACAAGAAGGCGCGCGTAATTGAAATAGAGAGAGAGAGAGAGAGAGAGAGAGAGAGAGAGAGAATGGAGGGATATTGTGCAGTGGTGTGGTGTGCCCGCAAGTTTCGGCGGTGATGCATTGGCCGGTAAATCTGAAATGATCAGAAGAGAGGGACTAAAGCTTTGCAGAAAGATCAGGAACAGAAAACGGTACCGTTTAATGATACTTCCCGCCAAATTGTCGGGTTCGCTCTAGTGTTGGCCTCTCCTCTCCTCTGTTGCGGGCGGCTAATTCAATTGCATCGGCGCTGATCCTTAGCAAGGTGCGTTTCTCCTTCTTCTCAGATTCCTCCGTTTTGTTTTTGCGAAGATTTGATCATGAAACCGCAAATAAATCTCGCGATTTTTGTTGCATTGCTCTGTAGTGGAAGCTAGATTTTTTGAATTTTCGCTTAGGTTTTTAGGTAGATTTATTTATTTATTTATTTATTTGTGGATGTTAGTCTTTTGATACACTTCTGTTTCATGATCGTCTATGATCATTGAGTTGCGAGGGAATTAACTGCCCTGAGATGCCTGAAATTTCATTCATTATTTTGGTCTTTTTTTGGGGTTTGACAATTTGTTTTGGAAGGAGGTGAAATATTGTTTAACATTTGGGCGATAGAACTTTCTTAATTTGTTTCCTGTGTTTCATTGCATTTAGTGACTACTTCAGCTTTCTATATAGCATTGCTGTTCAGTATTTTTTATTGGAGGTTTCATGAATTCCTTATATTTGTGTTGGAGTTAGTGTTGAGTTGGTATCTTGCTATTGGAATGAGAGGCCATAATGTCTCAAATTTTGCATACTACCTTGTTGGTGAAGCATATGAAGGAATATGAGGATTTCTTAATGATTTTAACTGCTACTACACCACAACAGTTCAAGGATTTTGATGAATAAACCATACTTGGTTTCTCAACACAATGTTATTTTAAAACTTGAAGAGAAGGAAAAATATTTTTTTCTCATGAAACTGTTGGAGGGTGTAGGAGTGCTGTAGCTTTTCTCATTCAATTCTCAGCGCAAATCACTTTAATACATATGATATGGGACTGCTTCTACACCACAAGATTTTGAGTTTCTTTTTATTTCTTGTAGTTTCAACAGCTAAAGAGATCTCCTACTAGGTAACCAGGAATTTTTCCTGCTAGCATTATGGTCGAGGCATGTTATGAGTGTCAATTTCAAAAAGTGTTTTCTCATAAGGTCCCAAGTTTCTCTCTATACTTATAGTTTCAACAGCCAATGAAATCTCTTACTTGGTAGACAGGGAATTTTTCCGGCTAGAATTATGGTTGAGGCATGTTACTAGTTTCAATTGGCTTTTGCTGCAAATCTTGCACATTCATGTTTCTCTCAGCAGGGACGGATCTAGAATGCTTACTCAGAGGGGGCGAAATTATAGAACATTGAGAAAAATATTTTAAATTAATAAGGCATATTGAAAAATAATATTTCAGTGGGGCAAAATTTAAAAATAGCAGGGATAAAACTGAAAGAACAATAAAAATTCATGGTAAGTTTTCAAAAAAAAAAGTTCAGTGGGGGCAACTGCCCCCAATCTTCCCTTCTTGCATCCGTCACTGTGACTCTCGGTATGTTTTGTAATCCGTACTCGTATTTTATTTTCCTACTTGACTCTTCCTGGTAGTTCTTTACAAAAAGGTTATCTTGTCATATACTTTTTAGTTTTAAAATTAATCTGAAGCTGTTTTATATCCTGTCTTAATTTCCTTTCAAAACAATCACTTCCTTAATCAGCATTATCTTTGTAAATATGGTGAACTTTTGTATTTTTATTTTAATTGGTCTCTTAGTTTTCATATTTCAGCAATGGGTGGCATTAAAGCTGCTGCATTCAGAGGGGTTTCAGAAGACTTTAGAAGAAGAAAAGTCTGCTATAAAGAAGATTGGCAAGCTGGACTAAGTTCTGGAGTCAGGTTCTTCCATTTCCCCTTTTGCATTGCATATGAGTTTAATTTCATTCCTATTGGACTTTACAGTTAAACCTAATATAGTCCATTTTAATGGTGCTAGAATATTGGCTCCAAGTACCTATATATTCTTTGCTTCTGCTCTTCCAGTTATTGCTTTTGGGGAACAACTTGACCGAGAAACAGGTTGATCCAGCATTCTTTGTGATTGCAAACCAGTTTAATATTATGAATTTTTGCACGTGTGAGCTTGTTATTTATTATGTCTGTGGGTAAACTCATTGCTAAGTGATTGGTCTTTGACTTGTTATGAATGCATTATTAAATTAGTATTATCTACAGATGGAACCCTGAGCCCAGTGGAAACTCTGACTTCTACTGCCTTTTGTGGTGTGGTACATTCAATATTTGGTGGACAGCCCCTGCTAATTTTAGGAGTGGCAGAGCCCACGGTTATTATGTACAGCTACATGTATAGTTTTGTCAAAGAAAGGAAGGAAATTGGACAAGAGCTGTTCTTGGCGTGGGCTGGATGGTAACAGCTATTAACATAATCAAACTCTTCCTTTCTGAATTCTTTTTAGTTATTATACGTTTCCGTAAGTCTGATTCTATTCTTTTAGGGTTTGTGTCTGGACAGGTCTCATGCTCTGCCTTCTTGCAATATTCAATGCTTGTTCAGTAATCACTAGATTTACAAGGATTGCTGGAGAACTTTTTGGCATGTTGATTGCCGTTCTATTCATGCAGCAGGCTGTGAAGGTAGCTGCTTGATCTGCGATGAAAGAAGAATTGGCATATATTACTCCCTCCGTCCCAAAATGAGTGTCTTCTTTACTTTTTAGGAAGTTATGCATGAATTACCAATAATATTATACTCTTTGAGTTTTTTGCAATACATGCACATGGGGGATACAAAGGAGAATGTCCAACACTAACCAACTTCTCCTTAATTTTTCTCAAAAAGGAATACAAGACACTCATTTTGGAACAGAGGAAGTACGAGATAAAGTGGCTGATCTTAAAATATGGCTTTATTTCACAGGGCATCATTAGCGAGTTTGATATTCCTGAACATGAAAAACCAAATTCAGAAGCCTATCAGTTTCCATGGATATATGCAAATGGGCTGCTAGGAATTATATTCTCCTTTGGCTTGCTCTTCTCAGCTTTGAAGAGCACAGCGGCAAGATCATGGTGGTGTGGGACAGGTTAGTGAAGCGACTTCAAATACACATTCTGTAAACATCACTTTTATTTGGGAGCTGAGCCTTTTGCCATTATGTGCAGGATGGCTTCGGAGTTTCATTGCAGATTATGGGGTTCCTTTAATGGTATTACTTTGGTCTGCTTTGGCATGCTGCGTACCCAGCAAAGTTCCTTCTGGAGTTCCCAGGATGCTTTCCAGCCCTCTTCCTTGGCAATCTGAATCATTGAAACATTGGACAGTATTGAAGGTAAAAGTATATGGCCAATTACTTTGCTTCTTCTGGAAAGATTACATTGTACCTGTAATTTGGAGTTATGCTCTGATATCAACTTGTGAATTCAAGTAATTTTGTTATAGCAATCAATGCTAAGCATATATTTCTAATTCATGTTAGCAGCATCTCTGCAAATGCAGAAGTAAGGCTGCAAGCATAAATGACCAACGGTGTACATCAATAGTGGTGTAAATTAATGTTTATCACTTCTACATCGCAAAACGACTTTTCTTATTGTGAGAATTATTTTGGTTTCTGATTCATAGATGGAAACCTTAATGGAAACTGCAGAATGTAGTTTGAGATATTGATAAAATAGCAATTGAGCTATTTTGTTCAAATTTAAATTGCAGGATATGGGGAAGATCCCACCAATATATATACTTGCCGCCTTTGTGCCAGCTGTCATGGTTGCTGGTCTTTATTTTTTTGACCATTGTGTTGCATCACAATTGGCACAGCAAAAGGAGTTCAATCTCAAGAAGCCATCTGCTTATAGTTACGACATATTACTACTTGGGATCATGGTACATTTAGCTAATCTTTAAGGTCCTTTCATTTATGCAGCTTAAGTTCCTATTCTAGTCATGCCTGGATTCTTCATCATGCCTTATGTGACTCATCAAAATCGTTATGTAGACTGTGATCTGTGGATTGATAGGACTTCCACCCTCCAATGGGGTACTCCCACAGTCTCCCATGCATACCAAGAGTCTTGCTGTTCTTAAACGACAGGTAGGTTGATGGATCTGAAAGAAAGAAAATACACTACCATTTATTGTTTGATTCTCATATATAGTTGGTGCAATGATTGCAGTTGATTAAAAAGAAGATGGTAAAAAATGCCAAGGAATGCATAAAGCAGAATGCCACTAATTCTGAGATTTATGGCAGGATGGAAGAAGTGTTTGTACAAATTGATACCACTTCAGGTGTAAGTTTTCTGGTAAATGAAAATTCGCTCCTATACCTTCTCTAGTTCATATATATTGCATGGGGTATGTGCAGCATAAAGCTGCAAACGAGCTCAAGGACTTGAAGGATGCTGTAATGAGAGATGAGGGTGGAGACGGCCCAAATGACAAATTTGATCCTGACAAGCATATCGAACCTTTTTTGCCCGTAAGGGTTAATGAGCAAAGAGTGAGCAATCTGTTGCAATCGATTCTTGTTGGAGCAGCACTGTTGGCAGTGCCCATAATCAGGATGATACCTACATCAGTTCTATGGGGATACTTTGCCTACATGTCCATAGACAGCCTTCCTGGGAACCAATTTTGGGAAAGATTGTTGCTGCTCTTTGTTTCACCAGGTCGGCGATACAAGTAAGCTAGTAGTATATGTTTATTCCCTATGGCCTACAAACTAAAATGTAGCCATACAGTTATTTGGCACATTTAGCATTCTTATTTGGAATAAATTTGTTCAGGGTCAAGGAAGGAATGCATGCTTCTTTTGTGGAGTCTGTGCCCTTCAAGCAAATTGCGATATTCTCTCTTTTCCAGTTTGTGTATCTTCTTATGTGTTGGGGGGTGACATGGATACCCATTGCTGGGGTATTGTTTCCTCTGCCTTTTTTTCTGCTCATATCCATTAGAGAGCATCTCTTACCCAAAGTTTTTCATCCACTTCACCTTCAAGAGTTAGATGCCTCTGAGTACGAAGAAATTGTTGGTGCTCGGATATCTGACACGGTATGTACTCTCTTGTGCTTGTTTATATATAAGCTAATGCTAGTTGCAGGTTCTAAAGACATTTTGCAAATTATATATATTTGTCTTTGTATTGCACAGTAGCTTCTGTTTCACATTTAATTTGGTCTGTCATACCCAATGAGTTTATTGATCTTGTGATCATTACTCATAGAATCAATGCGATTTCATCTTTTCCATAACTGATCCAATTCGTGATTTGTCTATTCCAGTGATCTATTGAACATTTATCTTGTCCATTATTAACTTCTGAGCTTAAGCACTACAAAAACTTATAGCTGATTTTTCTCATTTTTTGTATGTTATGTGAATTCTGTTCAAAGAAATTAATAGCAATATGCTACTTGAAGTTGATATTTCTGGTGTTCCGGACATAAGTAAGCAATACAGCTTATGGATTTTAACAAATCCCTGACAGAACTATACATGTTATGGCAAATTTTAATTTCAATACCACTATGTACGACATATAATTCATGCCATACAATTGTGATATCAATTATGGATTCCAGGATCATGTAAATTTAATATGTTAGCATTCAGAACATACTTTGGAAGTAAATGCTTTTACATTTAACGCGTGATCGTCTTAACAGAACCTAGATCAACTATCTTCCAAGAATGAAGAAGGTGAAGAGAGAGACATCTGTGATGCGGAAATATTAGATGAGCTGACCACCCACAGAGGAGAGCTGAAGCACAGATCTAAAAGCCTGATAGATGAAACCCATGTCCAGGCAAGCTGCATTATTTAAATTCACACACACACACACATATATATATATGCATGTTGTGTAGTATTACAAATTGATGCTGATCCTTGAATGTTGTTTTGATGTTACTTCAGGTTCACCCAGAGGATTCCAGACAGAACGAGTGAGATGAGATACTATTATTGAAGAACTAACAAGTGCTGAAGCAATGTCCAGTTCATCAGCAGAAAAAGGCTCGAGGTGAGGACTTCAACAGAAACAAGTCACTCCCTTCTGCTCTCCATCTTCTTTGAAGAACAAGAAGATGAATAGCTGCAAAAAATGGCGGGTATAAATAGATTTAAAGAAATATTCTTTATTCTTTTCATCCCAAAGCCATTATGTTTCTTCCTTTGAATTTTCATTATTTTTTTGCCCTCTCAAATAGAGAACAAGTAGTTGATTGACATGGAAACATGCAAATAGAAGTAATATCATTTCTGTTTATTTCTTATCCTTCTTCGTTGCTCTAACGCTGTGCATGTGATTGCCTCTTTGTACTGAGAATCAGTGTCTGCAAGTGACTGAGAATAAATACAATTTCCTTTGAATTTTTAGCTTTGCCACCAAACATTGAATTCAATGTGGCATCTATCTTTCGTATTCACATTTACGGTCATCCCCACAAGCTGACCTTTAAGTACCATCTGCTTCTCCAGCTAAACACAAAACCTTATTCTGGATCCGCAAATGGTCTTTAAAAAAAAATTATACATAAAAATATACAATTCTCTAATCTAAGTGCTACAAATTCTCATTGTTCTGAGATTTTTGCGTTTCCTGCATCCCACCACTTGTGACAAAAATAAGATGGTCGCCGTCCCGGATAACTGCTATATCATCAATTTCAGCACTATCTTTGGTAAGAACTTTTGCAGGCTGGATACTAAACTTTTGGGCACCAATGTCGAGTAGCTCCTGGAAGCTCTCTGGAAGTAGCACAAGCTTCCCTGCTACTTCACCCGTTTCCGGGCAACTAATAGTCACTCGTGCAGGATTAGCTCCGCGGATGCTCACACTCTTAGCCTCCGTAACACTTTTCTCCTCATTGAGAGGGAAAAGCAAGTCGTTTCCGCCTTGGGCGGCTGACATTATCCCAAATAGTGAATTGTGGAAGTTGTTGGTCCTACGCCTTGGACGGGTTTGGCTCCAAGATCCATCTGGAGGGAACGGGACTTCTTCGGCTATAGCTTGTATTGTTGGCTCGCTTGTGAACCTGCCGAGGAACCGAACTCCTTGTGTACTCTCGGACGGCATTGAAACAGCAGTTTCTAGTCTCTTCTTCACTTTACACGATTGGAAAAGAAACTGTATCTCCCGGTGTCCCTGCTGCTCGGCTAGGTCCCTCGGGGTCCAACCATGGATGTCCGGTTTGTCAACATCAGCTCCTTGGTCCAAAAGGTATTTAACCATCTCTATGTTGTCTTCACAAACTGCTACATGTAGAGCTGTACTTCCATTTCCCTTTGATTGTGTAACATCCCCTCCGTGCCGAACAATCTCCTTGAGCAAGCCCAGGTTGTTTTGTTCGGCTGCAGTACACGCAAAATGACCCATGTCTCCGGAGTCTATGGTTGCACCATTTTCTTCCAACAATTTGACCACAGGTTCATGACCACCCAGAATAGCCTCCCATAGTGGCACACTCCCTTCTGAGTCTGCGCAATAAGCATATATTTGAATTAGATGTCTATAAAAAGTTATATTGAAACAAATGTAATTCCTTACAGCATTTGCTTATATTTGTATCTCAATATCTAAATAAACAAAACCTTTCTAAAATTCTGACTATAAGAGAATACAAGTTGTGTGATTGAGAGGGATGGAGATTCCAAGTTGCAACAGTTGACAGAGAAAAACACTAAACAATAGTATTTGAATACTACATTAGTCCATGTCAGAGAACATGATCTCATGATATGATCCATTATTGAAAGACACGTCTAAGAAGTGAAAGTCAACAGATCAGAACCAACTTTCATCTATAAACAAAGATCAAATATTTGCTTGACTTATCACTAACTGGTGTTTATTATACTGCATATGAAAATGGGTCGGTTATGTTATGCGTCATGGACCTAACTATATTTAGAGATGTAGTTGGATGACAAATTTTGCACAGCCAATCCATAAGTTTATTGTTATTACCAAATCAGTGATATCATGGACTAAGACAGCATACATTTGACCCAGTACCTTAGCTACAAAAGGTATGTGACAGTTTTTTATAGTAAGAATAATATTAACGAACTAGAAAACCAAGACTATCGTTAAACAAAAGCTGAAGTTGATAAGTGAAACACGACAAGGCAAACAGAACATATCTGTAGTAGATTTGTAAATGCGCTAGAAACTAGAAAGTACCTCTGCTATTAGGATCTGCCCCATAATCCAGTAGAAGAAGCACGCAGTTCTCGCTGCCCTTTGATGCTGCTATATGCTGAAGTTATAAGAAAACAAAAAGAGCATAAGCACAACTAATATCAGAATATGATGTATAAAGACCGGGGCATAGCTTATAGAGAAGAAAAATCAACTCACCAGAGACGTCCTCCCACTGTTGTCTGATTCATTTGGATCGAGACCTCGTTTTAACAACTGTTGCAACAACAAGTCGTCTTCTCTCAGTGTAGCAAAACAAAGACTGAGAGGTAGGTCCATTCTACCGCGAGCTAGCATGTTCTCCGTCTCCAACAAAACACTCTCCATAATTGGATCCTTGAAGTTCTTCAAGTGCTGTCCCACCAAGAAGTAGAGCAAAATATGTTAAAAGGTATTCACAAGTGTTTGATGCGCAGTGTTAACACAAAATGTAGTAATGTTAAGAAGAAAAAATGTCATTTCACCAATAGCTGAAGGTGGAAGAAGATGAATTTTCAAATAAAAAGAAAGTAGTCTCACACAGGATATGCCGATGGGTTATGCTGAGTTTATGTACCTGAAGGAGATTATTCATGATTATGGTCCCATCTCCAACATTAGCCTGAACAATGTTCATGAATGTAGTACGGTTCAGACGAAGAAGCTGGCTTAACCGTTTGGTCCTCACTGTAAAGAGCTGTGGCCTATAACAAAGTACCCCAATTTCACCACAGAGATCACCAGTTTTTGCCTCTCCAACAACCTGCAAGTATTAACAAGATTTAGTCAGCAAAATATATACCACTGAAATCGAAAAAAAGATCTTAGTGTTACAATGATTAGACTTGCCTGTTCAACTCCATTTTTAAGAACTAGTAGATCCTGTAATACATAATTCAAACACCAGACAACAAAATTAGTGTAAAATAAAGAAGTTCTAAATTCTTAGTCCTGAAAAGATAAAAAGGAGAACAGGAAACCTAAAAGAGAAGGTTTCTTACCACAGCGCCCGTGACAAGTATGTAAAAGTCTGTCGGTGCTTCGTTCTGTAAGATCACATCTTCTTTGGGCGGAAAATACTCAGCCTTCATCTCTGAGACCTTAACATTTAAATAAGAGAAATGAAGATCAATTAAACAGGAGATGGAGAAAATGGAGATTACACGTTAAATGAGCATGGAAGTTGAGATTGTTCATAGCAATTTACCAGTTGGAATAGCAAATCATTTGAAACTCCGCGGAACAAGTACACCTTATCCACAAGAGAGTAGAAAAGATAATGTGAAATGCTTGATCGGATAGCTTTAGGAAGGGAATCAAGGGTTTCTTGCTGCTGAAGTCCCTCTGAATCTGTTCTGAACTTCAAACACAAATGTGCAAGCATCTGATCTTGCAAGCGAACAGGCAACTGATTCCTCTGAGCAAAACTCGAGGCAGCTTGTATGGTGTCCCTCTGAAATTTGGAATAAAAACAAATAAACAAGAAGAAACTAGATAGATAAATAACTAGGGAAATTTCAGAGAAAGCAAACAAAAATCAAGATCTCCAATTGTAGTGAGTTACATTATCTACTGAACTATAAAAATGCACAACTTACAAATATTCTAGTTCGACTCGTCCCATGGACAACCAAGTTGGTCATATTTCCTATCAAGTATGATGTCAATCCAAGGTTGAATAACATGTAGAAGGTGTCAAAGATCATTTCCCTTGTGTTCACAGGATGTAAATCGCCATAGCCAACAGTTGTCAAGGTAGTGATGGACCAGTACATTGAAGTTACATACCGAATCCATATATCCTCCTGAAGTGCGGCTTCTCCAATCCATGTCTTTGCAGGATCATGATAACGCGCAGCTATAAGATAATAAAAGCATCCGGCACAGTGAACAGCAAACAGGGTGACCTATAAAGACCAATTCAATTCAAATAAGAAAGTGCATCATCACTAGAAAAAAAGTATGTCAAAAGTCACAGAGTGTTGTAGAAACTTACACAGATGAGTTTTGCACATCGAACCCAGAAGTAGTTATAGTTCCTATCCTTCTCCAATCTGTTTAAAGAAAAAATAGGGAAAATTATGGTAAGGAACAGGAGTTTTCTCCAGGAACCAAGTAAACTAACGCTGAAATTAACATCAAGAGTAGCAACTAAATCAATAACAAACAGTCAGAAGCCGGTTCATAAGATGAAAATCCTTCTACCTGGAAAATAGGGCACTAACTCTTCGGAGACGCCATAGGCGAAGCATGTTAAATAAGCCATATGACCGCAGAGGTGATGGGGAAATCTTTCTTGCAAGTTCAGAAGGGATTGTGGATATGACATCAAGGATCAACCATGTGGTTCCGTACTTCCAAGCAATCTTCTTTGGGTTGTCAACGAGTAGGTAAGTAGATTTGTCAAGGTATGCAACAAAAAAGGTGAGAACAATATCTATCGCGAAGAACCCATTGACAACATTATCCGCTATAGAGAGTACCCCCTCGGGTTTCTTAAGGAACCCAAACTCAAACGGGGACACCCAGGCTGTATATACGACCAGAACCACAAGAAATGTTTCCCATGACCTGCAAATCCCAATATGAGCTATTAGTTAGGCTAAAAAGGCATGCCTTGAGTCCTTGACTAAATAGAATGTCATTTAAACCGCAAATTCTCTATGGTTTGTACTACTCAGGCATCAAGAAATGCAAATAAACATAAAATGGTTATTTTCCTTATCAGAAACACAGACTCGGAAAGTAAGCCTGGTAATTGCAAATTTTAACACAATTGGTTTCTTTCTTGAAACTGGTATTTGATCCATCCCTCCTTAAATGCCAAGAAATCCAAAATTAAAAGATGAACAAAGCACGAAAAGTCAGAAAAAGACCAATACATAAACAACAGAACCTGAATTTTGGTATCCAAAAAAGTCAAAAAAGACTGATCATAGCTTCCAATTAGGAACAGCTTGGTCTGACTGACTACCAAATGGAAACTGGCCATTGGATCTCACTATTACTATTTAAACCCCATAAAAGGAGCAATAAGAAGAAGAAAAAAATCTGAAATACCAACCATATTATGTTGAAGATGAATATTTATGGATAGAGAAATCAGCTACAATACTTGAACATATAAATATAGAAGCCCAAGAATTTAAAAGACCTCACAAAAATATACTGATTCCCAGAAAAATAGTACCAAAAATTATAAAGTAGCAGTAAACAAAATACAAATACTATTAATAATAACTTGGATCAAAAATGGTAAAATAAATAACACAAACAGAGCAACATTTTGTTACTAACAAAGCAACTCAAGATTCAAAACCTACCAAATATTAAAATACAGAAACAGAAGCAAACACGGAAAATCCTGAAGCTTTGGAAATTGAAATGCAAGAAATGAAAAAAAGTGGATCAGAAAAAATCCCCATTTTGAACAGAATTTGAGAATGAAATAATAATATGATACTAACAGAAATATAAACAATTCCAAACTTCACAAGATTCAATGCAACTAATTTTCTTTACCGAACCCACAAGAAAATTAAACAAAATGCCAATGATAGCAGTAAAGTCAACTCCAGCATTAAAAAATACAGCAACAGAGCCAGAACCAGAACCCAGAAACCAAAAAACAGCAAAAGCTTCGAACTTTAAAGATTTTCTCAGGGTTCGACACCAACCCAGAGCAACCCAGAGCGAGGTTAACGAAAATGGAAAGTGGGTTTGCGAGGTCTCAACCTGTATCGACGATCATAAGGAGATATGATGGTGTTCCTGAGCTTGACTCTGCGGTTACTTCTGGCGCCAAGCGCCGGTAAAATCCCAGTTGTGAGACTGTATTGGCTTCCGTCTCTCGACAACTGCTCTATCTCCTCTTGACCGCACATTGAAACCCTAAACATCCCTCTTATTCCGGCCGCGTCCGCCATTACTGTACTCTCTGCTCTGCTCTGTATTTTTTTGCATTCCTCTGCTACTAAGGACTCTCCATATATATAGTTTTATTTTCCATTAGTTTTGAGGGCTTTGTTTCTCTCACTCGCCTGTGACGTACACTCGTTTTCACAGTAAGTTCTTGTCCTGTCCCCACAAGGCTTTCTTTTTAAGGAAAACTTTTATGACCCTTTTACCCCTACCGTCTACCATTGTTATGACCATTTTGCATTCAGATTTACTAATTTTTCTTCTAAATTTCGTGTGACGTGTTATATGATTTATGTAGCTCACGTGCATGAACTAGAGACTTCTTTATGTTAATTTTTAGAATTTATTCACCCGAGAACTAAAGCTATCTTTAGCAATTTTAATTTGATTCTGCTCAATTGTATCTATAAATATTATAAATATCAGTATCTTATTTAAACAAATATAAATATTAGAATTTTGATGGGTAAAAGTGTGCCCTAGAATATTTGATAGTTGACCGTTACAGTTGAATTCTACTGTGTCATTAGTGATTCACAAATATTTATGTACAGAGTTTCATGCGGTAGATAATCAACTTAATCAACAATTTAAACCGATAGTTAAACTCCTAAAAATAGAGAGCCACACCAAAGAAAACTCACAGCAGAATAAACATGTAAATAACCCAAAGAAAAATTATAGTACATATTTTTTGAGTGCCAAGATTTTAACTTGACCTTTAGGTCACACAAGCTCTAATATCATGTTAGATAATTAATTCAACTAAAAGTTCAATCTAATAGTTTAAGTTTTCATTTATTCTTTTAATTATATTCCAACACCATGAGTACGGTTGGGGCGGAAACAATCCCCGGCCCACTATCACGGGTCTGGTTGATCACTTCCATGGTCATGGCTGAGAGTGTCACAACTACTGGTACTATTCGGTATGTCAAAATCTTGGTTGGTTTGGCTCAATTTCAATTTGTTAATATATGTAATTTCGTCATAAGAGAAAATTCAATGTTTTCAACTTCTTTTTTAGCAAGATGATAAAGGTGAAAAGACGTTTGCGCCAGTTTTAGCAATGAATTTAACTTGGGAAAGTCTCTCTCTACATAAATTTTAATTTAGCAAATGACTTTTCCTATCCAAATTAATTTTAATTTAGCGATATTATATCTCTAACTACATATCTCGCAGGAAAAAAAAAACATGTATATGTTTCTCTCTCATCACATTAGACTTAGCACAATCGTTAGGCTTTTAAATTAACACTTTTCCTCACGTGGGTCGCGACAGGCATGTCCATCTGCAAGCGGGCCGAAGACCACAGTGGGGGGCAACATAAATGAGCCAAAGCCTATATCAAAATTAGCTCTGATATCAAGTTAAATTTCATAACGGGCTACATATAATGATTTGGGTTTCCACTACTAAAAGGTCAACCTTATTAGTAGGGTTGGACTTCCACCATTATATTTAGCTCATTGTCTTTTATATTTTTCCAATGTAGGATATCACCACTTCAACACTTCCCCTCACGTGCGAGTCTCACTTTTTTTTTTCTTTTCATCAGTGAGCTCGACACATGCACAATCGGGACCCTTTTTAATAGACACTCCTTCTCACGTCTAGGTATCTTTCTTCCACACGTGTGCCGTTGTATGCATGATCACTACAAACGATCCGGAGGTCACAGACGGAGGCAACATAAACGGGTCTAGAGTTGGATCAAAACCAGACTCTAATACCATGTTAAATTTCATAACGGGCTACATATAATGGTTTGAGTTTTCACTATTAAAAAGTCAACCTTACTAGTAGGATTTCACTTTGGCCATTATATGTAAAATCTTAATCTCTTATAAGTTTACGTATCTTTAGTTCCTTTTGTTAGATATTGGAATGATTTGAATATGTACATGTATCAACCAATTAAGTGCTTACAATAGCATAATATTCATTTTCTGATGTGTTTTGATAGAATAGTTTCTTAAAGGATAGTTTAAACATCGTATGAAACTTAGCGTGTGATTGGTTGAAGGGTAAATTACGATTTTCTATTCTCTAAGTTTCGTTTGTGACGATTTTCTATCCTTAAGTTTGAATGAGATTTTCCACTACCCTGAAGTTTTAAAATAGAGACAAAAAAACCCTCCGTCATAACTCCATCAGTTTAGTTGATAAAAAGAGAAAAATACCCCCAAGGAAGTCTTATACTTAAAACATTTCACTACGCTCTGTAGTTTATGTTGTGACAATTCACTACCCTGAAGTCCTTTATGTATTGGGAGTATTTTCGTCTTTTCATCAACTAAACTGACGAATGGATTTTTTGTCTCTGTTTTGAAACTTCAGGGTAGTGGAAAATCTCATTCAAACTTAAAGATAAGAAATCGTCACAAGCGAAACATAGAGAGTAGGAAATCGTAATTTACCCTTGGTTGAATCCATTTTTTTTTATACATTAATATTCATGACCACTCTTGAGTCTTGAAACATATAAAAAGTTTTGGAGAATGAAATCAGTGTAATTTTGTTTAAGCGTGGTTAATTATCCAGTTATTAGATTCGTTCTGTCTTGTTACTCTCTTATTCTTAATCCCCCTTTTATGTTTTTTTTTTTAAGGTCCCCCTTTTATGTTTGTTTACCCTAAAAGTTTATTCAATCAAAAAGCGTTTTTGTTATAAAAAAATCGGCAAAAGACTATAAGCCATGCTAATTGAGAATGCTTAGATCTTGCCATGTTGTTTTTGAGTGACTAGTTTTTTTTTTCTTCTTTGAATTAAAGGAAATCGTATTAGTCGAAGGCGAGCGTTGTCCAACGTTACAAAGGTAACAATCATATACAATATCTACCCTCGTAACCCGAGGTAGAAACGACGAGGGGCCACTACCCCTACATCGTATCCTCATAGAACACGAGATAATTTCATCTCCTGATATCACTCCCCAGCCCTAATACGAGAATATGATTAAAAAAAAAGACAACTAAAATTGGGTCTCGGGCTTGCATTCTCCCCGGATTGGACAAAAAGAAAGCAAATTAAATCAACATAGTAATCCAAATACAAAACCTAAAAACTAGCTAGAATCTCCAAAACTAAAATTAAAATAAAAAGCATGACTCGCACCGCCGCCCTGCACCGCCGATCCACCCTCATCCTGGAGTCCTGTTGAGCCCCTCTTTTACATCTCGTCCATATCGTTTTTTGCCATGCTCAGATCTCTCTCTCGCCCCCCCCTCCCCCCCAAATCCGCTATACAAAGGTGTTGAGATCCGGCAAAATCGGCTCAACCATAACAAGAGAAACACGACAAACGAAAGAAGTGGACTCACCAACACAACGCCTATCATATAACCGCCCACTGATCACCGTGACCCCGCACCCTTCGTTTGCTCAGTCGCCCGACCACCATACTCTCAAGTTTCATCAATCTACCGTTGTACCAAATGAAAAAGAGAAATCCTAGCCTTCAAAGACAACCCTTCTGTCCTTTATGAGTGACTAGGTATTGTTTGTTTTATGTTTCATGTGATGTAGGCCAACAACTAATTATTTATGATGAGAAACATAGCAAGTAAATTTGTATAATTAAATACGGAGCATTTATTTGGATGACATCTTGCTTGTTTTATTCTAAGTTAATTTTGTTAGTTTCTTTTTTTTTTTTTTTTTTTTGAAAGGATTAGTTAATTTTGTTTGTTGCTTGCTGTGTTCATCTATAAAATTAAATTGCAGAGAAAGCATTATGTAGTTGGACAAGAGTCAAGACTGCAACGTAACAAAATAAAGCAAGTACGCTCAAATTATGATTCTCAATGTGAAGAAGTGACACTAAGTAGGGAATTTTTTTTTAAAGTAAATATTTTGTTTCAAATGGGCAAAACTTCAATAAGTAACATACACAACACTATAAGGATACTTCTTTTTAGAATAACAAAATCTGATATATAATTAGAGAATTTGACTAACGTATGAGTCGCTTAATTTATTCGTAAATTTATGCTTAAATTAAACCGAAAACAAATTTGTCAAACCTCGTAGACACGTTATTTAACAAAAAAAAAAAAAACCAAAAACACTAGAAACCTAATCTTTTATAATATATCAACTTCAAACATTTTTTGGAGGATCATCGATTCCATCATTGAAAACTTCTTGGCACTAAAACCAACTCATTGAATCATATCGAAGGCACCAAACATTATTTATTAATTTATTTCTCTCACAATACTCAATACCGGAGAGAGCTCCCAAAAAATAGAAAACGGCCAAGTTTCACCAAGGAGAGAGCTCCCCTACGGCAGTTAGGGTTTTTCCACTTCTGCTTCTAAATTAACTTCTTTTTTTTTCTCATCTCTAATTTTGATTGGAAGTATATATATATTTTTTCACCTAAATATATACAATGTTAGCATTACATTTTATAATATATGAAAATAAAAAATGCACAACAGACAAAATGGGTGCAAAAAGTCCACTATGACACTCTATTTTATGAACTAATTGACTGATTTTATATTTGTATTTGTTTAAGGGTTATAGAATTGTGTTACGTAAATAATAACGGAGAAAGATTTAAATTCGTCTCTAAACAATATATTTTGTTTCATTTTAGTCCATAAACTTTATTTTGTTCCGTCACGATCTCTTTTATTTTTGTTTTGTTCCGCGTTAGTCGACCCGTTAACTACCTTGACGGAGTCCGTTAACTTGCGTTGAATTTACCATTTAATTCTCAACTTTTTTCTTAATATATAAAATAATGCCATTAAAAAAAATTTGATGAACATGAAATGGTTGCCGTGAAATCCTTTCTTCTTAGTAACAATCGAAGGACACATTGAAGAACAAGAGGATTTCCGCTCGCGGCGGAGTAGGCCACGACGAACGGCGAGGAGGAGAGGAGGTAAGAGTCCATCTCGTTCCAATCGA